>CM053271.1:65737596-65891998 GCA_028583415.1 Protea cynaroides | reverse complement strand
CGTGCGACCACACCCTCCTTGGGACTTCCAGAGGGCATGTGGTCGATCATGTGGTCTTGTAGGGTCGGATATCATTCAACCTTATGTGTGACCACACATATTCTGAGTCGACCTTTCATTCTAAAGTCCATCCCTTCATGTTTGGATCCTTTGACTTACTATCATGGTCCATTATATGATTATTCTATGGCTCAAAACTACAATTTATACACCATTCATTGTCCATAATGATTTCCTCCATGTAATATCTTGGAATCTATCCATGGATGGATGATTTGGGTTTCTCCTAATCCTATGTTCTTCATAAACTATTCTAGGCTTTCTTATTCAGGTAGAGAATTAGGTTCATACCTTAATTCAGAGGTTTCTTTGAACTTCCTCCTCTTCCTTAGTCTTCTTCCTCAAGCTTCCTTCTATTCTTCTCTTCCTTCTATTTCTCTTTTTCTTACTTTCAATTAGGGTTCTAAAGGAGTGAAAGAGGCTAAGGGACATCCTATTTATAGAGGAAAATCCTCCAAAATAAGTCCCAATGAGTTAAGGAAAGACCCCCTTCGAATTAGGAAGGTTTCCTAATTTCTGGATTCTGTCTGTTATCGTAGGGTCGCATGTAGGGTCGTAGAATCCGTCGACCCTACATTTTTCTAGTCATGTGACCCCATGATTAAAAAGTCATGGGTTGGACTCTTTTGTGATGGGGTCGACCGCACCTATTTAGGCATGCGACCTTACCCTCATATTTGTCTGTTTTTGGGTTAGACTTCATACCTGGTCTTGTGGTTTCTTCACGCACTTGGTCCACTTGGCTCGACCATGATAGGTAGACCTGGTACAAGGTGGTAAGACCGGTTAGTTTGATATGGGTCTTACAACACCCCCCCCTCTTATTAAAAATTTCATCCTCGAAATTTGTACATACCTTCCGAGTCGAAAAGGTGAGGATATTGCTTCTGCATAGCATTCTCTTCTTTCCATGTGATCTCTTCTATATCTCGGCTCCTCCAGGGGACCTTAACATAGTATATGTCACGGTTGCATAGACGTTGAACCTTTCGGCTGGTGATTTCAGTTGGTGCTACTTCGAATGTTAAATCATTAGTTAGATCTGGTGGATCCGCTATCAAAACGTGTATTGGGTCTTTAACGTACTTCTTCAGCAATCAGATATGAAATACATCATGCACACTTGACATAGATGGTGGTAGTGCTAACTGATAAGTCACATTTCCACGTTTAGCTAGAATCTCATATGGCCTGACATATCTCGGACTTAGCTTCCCTTTCTGTTCGAATCGTTTTAAACCTCGCATAGGTGATACTTTCAAGAATACCTTATCACCTATGATAAATTCAAGGTCTCGGCGTCGAGTATCTGCATACTGTTTCTGACGATTTTGAGCCGTTCTAACTCTTTCCTTGATGATGTCGACTACTTGACAAGTCTCTTCAACAAACTCTGGTCCAATGATGCTACGTTCTCCAACTTCATTCCAAAACAGAGGAGTTCGACATTTCCTACCATACAGTGCTTCATAGGGTGAAATATGTATAGTAGCCTGATAGCTGTTGTTATAAGCGAACTCGATTAATGGTAGTTTCTCATCCCATGAGCCTTTGAAATCAATTACACAGGCTCGAAGCATGTCTTCTAAAATCTGAATGGTACGCTCCGACTGTCCGTCTGTATGAGGATGGAATGCAGTACTGAACTTCAACGTTGTACCCATAGCCTTTTGCAATCCTTCCCAAAACTTTAAAGTAAAGCATGGGTCTCTATCGGATACAATGCTTTCAGGTACACCATGTAATCTGACAATGTTATCCACATATAGCTTGGCTAACCTCTCCAGGGTATACTGTGGTCGTATAGCTATAAAGCGAGCTGTCTTAGTCAGACGATCTACAATCACCCAGACCGCGTCAACTACTCGAGGAGTCAATGGTAACCCAGTGACAAAGTCCACAGTGATGCAGTCCCATTTCCATGCTGGTTCTGGTAACGGCTGCAATAATCCTGCTGGTCTTTACCATTCAGCCTTTAACCTTTGACAATTTAGGCATTGACACACGAATTTAGCTACATCTGTTTTCATTCCTCTCCACCAATATAATTTCTTCAAATCATGATAAATTTTTGTACTTCCAAGATGTACCGAATAAGCGGTGGTGTGCGCTTCCTTCATTAGTCGGTGTCTAATGTCAAAATTTTCTGTTTCAGGAACACATACTCTTCCTTTGTACTTCAGTACCTTTTCATCGTCCAAGGTGAACTCAGGAATTGTCCTACCTTTTTCGATGTCTTCTTGTACCGTTCTCAGATAAGGGTCTGATTTAATAGTGGTTTTTACTTCATCAATTATATCAGGTACAATCTTCAATGTTGCGAACATATTTGAAAACCGATGAATAAACCCTTGGTTGGTTGATCCACCCGGTGCATCTATCACGAACTGCTCATTACCATAATTGAATACTTTCCCTGTAGCATACATTGCTGTAGTTGTGTTAACCTCTTTTTGAGATTTTATCATTGCTTTTCTGCTTAACACATCAGCAACTACATTTGCCTTTCCTGGATGATACTGGATATCGCAATCATAATCCTTCAATAATTTCAGCCATCTTCTTTGTCTCATGTTCAACTCCTTCTGATTAAAAAGATAAGTGAGACTCTTATGATCTGATTTAATCTGAAATTTCTCTCCATACAAATAATGTCTCCATATTTTGATAGCATGTACTACTGATGCTAATTCCAAGACATGAGTAGGAAAGTTCTTCTCATGTGTCTTCAGTTGTCTGGAGGCATACGCAATTACTTGTTCTCCTTACATAAGTACACATCCTTAACCCAATCTAGACGCATCGGTGTACAAGGTAAATGGCTGTCCTGGAATAGGAATAGTCAAGATCAGAGCAGATACCAATCTAGCCTTCAATTTTTGGAAACTTTACTCACATTTGTCGGTCCAAACAATTTCTTAGTCAAACTGGTGAGAGGTACGATAATTTTGGAATAGTCTTCCACGAATCGTCGATAATATCCAACTAGACCTAGGAAACTTCTAATTTCTGCAACACTCTTCGATGCTTCCCACTTCACAATGGCTTCAATTTTGCTGGGATCCATTTTAATTTCTTTCGCGGATACAACATGGCCTAAGAAAGCGACCTCATTTAGCCAAAACTCACACTTTGTAAATTTGGCGTAAAGCTTCTCTTTCCTTAATCACTGTAGAGCGGCTCTTAGATTCATGACATGAGTTTCCTTGTCCTTGGAGTAGACCAATATATCATCAATAAACACAATGACCGACGTCTCCAACATATCATGGAATACCCGGTTCATGAGTTCCATAAAAGTTGCGGGTGCGTTAGTCAACCCAAAAGACATGACTAAAAATTCATAATGTCTATATCTTGTTCTGAATGCTGTCATTGGAATATCACCATCCTTAATCTTCAACTGATGGTATCCTGACTGTAGATCTATCTTGAAGAACACCTTGGCACCTTGAAACTGATCGAACAAGTCATCGATCCGAGGCAACGGGTATTGATTCTTGATTGTAAGCTTATTCAATTCTCGATAGTCTATACACAGTCGAACACTACCGTCCTTCTTCTTTACAAACAATATTGACACTCCCCATGGTGATATGCTAGGTCTGATATAATCTTTGTCCAATAATTCCTGTAACTGTACTTTTAATTCCTTTAATTCAGAAGGAGCCATTCGATAGGGTGCTTTAGATACTGGTGCGGCTCTGGGTATCAGATCTATAACGAACTTTGTCGCTCGGTCGGGTGGTAGTCTTGGTAGTTCTTCAGGAAATACATCTGAAAAGTCACGCACAACATCAATATTCTCCATTCGTGGTGCTTCCTTTGTGAGGCCACTGATACTAGATACCCTACTCCTCCTTTCTCGAGGCATTTCCTAGCCTTTATTGCAGAGAGGATGAGTTTTTATTTACGGGGAAGTTTGGTTCCCGCAAAACTAAACTCTGCTCCTTCCTCCTCTTTAAATGTCAGCTTCTTTTCGGTACACAATAGGTTTGTAGAATGCCGAGCTAACCAGTCCATTCCCAAGATGACATCAAAGTCTGTCATCTCAAGTTGAATCAAGGTTGTATCCAAAGTATTCTCGCCAATAAAAATTGGACATGGTCCATAACCTTTTTTTTTAATTCCATTTCTAAACCCATAGGTGATCGCACAAGCAGTTTGTAGTCTAAAGATTTGAGGGTAGATTCAACTTCTTTCCAAATGATACAGATATAAAAGAATGAGTAGCTCCAGAATCAAAGAGTACTGTAGCGGGTTTGCCATTAATAGGTATGATACCTATGATTTGTTTTAATTTAGTCTACATGCTCACATAATGTAACACAAAATGAAAGGTTCAGGTCATACCTGTGACCACATCAGGCGATGTGGCAGCATCCTCAGATGTAACAGCATAAACCTTTCCTTGCTGTAGCTGCTTTATAGGTTTAAGACACTCCCTTGAATACTGTCCTGCTTGGTTGCAGTTAAAGCATTTTACTCCTCATTATTTTGCTTTTGTTGTGGTTGAGCTATTGGAGTAGTCTTGGCTGCAGTATTGAAGCCTTGATTACGGAAGCGTTTGAATGTCCTTGTATTCCCTCCGTTGTATGAATTTCCGTTTGGCCTTTTAATACCCCTATTTTGAGCAAAGTAGCTCTCCTTCTGGCTCGACTCTATTACTCGAGCAATCTGTACTGCTTCGTTGTACACATTCTTTTCCAATCCCAGAACATGCTCACGGATGCTTCCCTTGAGTCCCATGACGAACCTTTGGGTCTTTGTATTTTCCTCTTGCATGTTAGCAGGTGCAAAGAAGAACAACTCTTCATAACGCTGTTGGTATGCATCCACAGTCATTTGCCCCTGATATAAACTCAGGAACTCTCTCTCCATAGAATCTCTGAAACTTCTGGGGAAGTACTTCTCAAAGAATGCCTCTTTATAGATAGCCCAGGTCAATTACGCGTGCTTTGTTAACAGATAAGTCTGTGTGGACTTCCACCAATGGTGTGCATCGCCTTTCAGCATGAAGGTTGCACACAGTACTTTCTCCCCCTCATTCACTGTCATCATCATAAAATTCCTCTCCATTTCGTCGATCCAATGTGCTGGCCACAAAGGATCAGCTGGTTTACCATTATATTCTTTAGGCTTCATCTTCAGAAAATGCTCGATCAGTTAGGAGTGGTCCAGTTGATACTGAGCATAGCCCCCATACAAAGGTGGTTGGTACTGGTAACTGTCTTGAGCTACCTTAAGATTCTGTACTGGAGCCTGCATAACTGGTGTTTGAGGTGCGTGGGGTACCGTGTTGCTTTCCCCTGGTATTGTGCTAGCTTGTCCTACTGGCATAGGTGTCGTATGTGTAGCTGAAAAAGCCATTCCTATAGCAGCTTGCATATTGGCTTGCACCTGCTGTATTTGCTGCAGCTGTTGTGCCAAGTTCATTACCGCTATAGCCAGATCTGTAGGTGGGGCTGGCAAGTTTGTAGGATTTGCCTGGCCACTAGCCATTGGCGGTGCCATATTCAGTTTCTCTTGTACATTAGGATTTTCATGGCTATCTTCCTTCACAGGTGGTGGTGGAGGAATTGGGTTACGGCCTCGTCTGTCACTCTTCGCCCAGCCATTTCCTGTCCTGGTGGTGGTAGTGTCTGAAATACAGTCATAGAACATGTGAGGAAATAAATATAAGTTGTTCCTAAGTCAAAATCCAACTAATCAATATTAATTTCCAATTTTTGAGATCATTTAGTAAAAATACTGAATTTTCCATCGTAGGGTCGATGGTAGGGTCGCTCCTTATGCGACCCTAGGGTATGTGACCCCAGAAACCCTGTCAACTCACTGAGAGCCTAGGGTCGATCATAGGTCGGTATATGTCCGACCCTAGGTCCGACCCATGGTTTCTATCAGATCACCGAGAGCCTAGGGTCGATGGTAGGGTCGATCGTAGGGTCGCACATTTTGGTCGAATTTTGTGACCCTACGATCCAAAATCAGGTTTTTAAACCTAATTTTTGTATCATTTCCTATTCTTCCACTTTTTTTCCAACTCAACTCGCTTCCCCAGAGTTGCTACAGTATCGACCCCTAGGGTTTGGTGAATGTTTCTTCTGTTCACGACTCCCGCTCCATATCTTCAGGTATGCTCTCTACTGTTTCCCATTTTTAAGCTTTCTAAACTAGGTTTTCGTCCATTTACATCGTTTTTTCCAAATTAAACTTTTTCTAACCGTAAAAATTTAATTTTTATTGGGGGTTTTTGCTATTGGTCACCCAATGGACGAAAGCCCTTAAAAATATTTGAGTTTCATCGGTCCGTTATCGAGAAACTTAAAATTTTCCATTTTGACCTAATTTTTTAGATTTTTTGAATTTATTGAAATTTCTTCAAAATCGATCTTTCTAGATTAAATTTCCACCTGTATGAGCTTTGCAGGATGGTTTAGAACCTATGTAAGTCCTCCTGCCCAGTTGTTTGGGTAAAAAGTGAGGCTTTTGGCCAAATCATGCCGTTAATTTGCCAAAATTTTTTAGTTTTTCACCATTACTAATATCTTGTTTGTTTTTCTGTGTCTTGGCAGATAGTATGGCTCGTACCAAGGTTCCTAGGGCTCATGACCCCGTTCGTTTCCGCTCCAACGAGGCAGAAGCTCAGTATGCTCGCTATGAGCGTAAGAAAGTAGAAGGGGGTCGCTGTGTAAACTTGGCTAGTCTAGCCTTGTTTAACGTGGAAGGTGCTTTTGGTGACATGGGTTGGCTTCCTGTGATCACCTATGAGACTTGTACTCGTCCTGCTTTGGTGAAGCAGTTCTATTGCAATCTCCAGGTAGTGGGGGATTGCAATGACACAGAGAGGGGTAGGGAGCTCAGGATCACTAGCTACATCAAAGGGGTGAAGGTTTCATTTAACTGCCAGCAGTTGGTTGATCTTTCGGGCATATCAAATGACGGCCCTTTAGTGTACTGTGCTCTCAAGGAACCCTAGTTCCTATCCTTGGCGATGCATGCTGAGATTGATAGTCAGCTCATTAGAGATGATCGCTGGGAGATGAAAGCGATCAACCTATGTCCAGAGCCTCAGGTGTACTGCAAAATTATCCAGCACAACCTAATCCCCCAGAGTGGACACTATGATAGGATTTCTCAGTTGACTCAGTATGTCCTCTACTGCATTTGCACCAGGTAGCCTGTCTGCCTTCCTTATATTATCATCCGAACGATGATCCGCGCTACGCTTCCTGGTCAATTAGGCAACCTACCCTACGGATGTCTGATCACTACACTGCTCACAGGCCTATACGTTGATTTATTAAATGAGAGGATTCAGGAGAAGTCCTTCTCATCGGACCTTGACTAGGAGGCCATCTGTAGGATGGGTATGCGGGATGCTCAGGTCAGTAATGATGAGAGGAACGCTCTGGTGTGTCCTCGTACTCGAGTAGAGGTAGCAGACGCTGAGGCGGCAGCAGCAGGAGCAAGAGCAGGGGTCTACGGGGGTGATGTTGAGGATGAGGATCGTATGTTCATGGATGTAGACACCATACCTCCTCCTTTACCTATACATTCTACTAGAGCTGGTCCATCTCGGGCTCCTTTACACACTGCTGGTCCTTCACACCCACCCTCTGATGATATGATGGGGCTACTACATGAGATTAGAGAGGCCCAACATGCATCGGATCAACGGATGGCCGAGCTGACAGCTAGTCTCCAGGTGACCCAGACTCAGGTAGCCTGGCTGACTAGAGTGTAAGCAGAGGACTATGACCGAGATCGTGAGGCACCTCCTCTTCCAGCACCTCCAGCTCCATGATGTATATTTTCTTTTGTTTTTTCTTGTACTACAGAGTAACTGTCCAGATTGTGGACCGTACTCTGATTTGGTTATGTATGTACGTTGCGTTTTATTTGATGTATATAAAACTTGTTTCTCCTTTTAATAGTGCATTATTCTCTTTCTTAATTTTGTCTCATACAAACAGGTGCTTATAGTATGTTCTTATTATAGCTTTTACATTTTAATCCTAACTTAGTTCACAAACTTTTATGGAAATATATCGGTTTAATAGACAGTGCCTGAGGGCTTTGATACCAAGTTGTCACACCCCAATTCCGTACTATTCAGAATGGGGTGATGAACCGTTAATAAATCAATGGTTCATGTCACACCCCAATTTCACACTATTCAGAATGGTGTGATGAACCGTAATAAACCAACCGTTCAACCAAGATATTAAATAAGCTGTGTCCGTTTGCTTAAACCATACATATCCACAACCATAATCAGAGTAAATAAACAATAGCGGAAGTCTTATATATTAAATGAACTGAGAATTCTAAGAGTGATAACATAAATAAAATATCTAATTATCTTTCATTGACTAAGACATAAGTAAATAAAATAATCAATTACATTTTCTTTATAATCTAAACAAATCTAATAAAAAAAGCATGAATTGCATTCACATAACGAATCATGCGACTCCATCATAACTTCGACGTCCATTGCCGTAGCATGTCCTTACATAGGAGCATTGATATAATCTTCTACAGTCGTACCTGCATCATCAACTAAAAACATTCGACGTCGAAAGGGTGAGCACACATCACAACTCAGTGAGCAAACAAAATAATGCAACAAACATATGCATGCATTCAATTCATATCCTTGGTCTAGTTCATAAGTTTGCAATGTGCTATAGAATGGATAGGTGGCCGCCGCACCTCTATACACGAATGTGTAGAACCGCCCAATAGATCAAACACCATTGTCACCCCCACATGTACCCACCATGGAATAGAGATAGAGCTAAAGTGCTTTAGAACACACCGCATCACACTTCCCCTGATGCTCTACCCATACCAACACGTAAGCCCCTGTTGCCAAGGGCTTGCAAACTGGGCTCGCAACTAACCAATCCTAATGTCAAACAGTGTATCCAAGGCCTTACCCCAGCATCCCTCAATATGTCCATAGAGATAGAGCTAAGGCCCCCCGGCAGAGTTAGAGACTACATGGTCCGAGACCACCTCCCTTGATGACCTACGATGTAATAGTTCTGCTAAGGTAATGACGATACGACGATGCTAGTGGACAAGACTTGAGTAGAGATAGAGCTAGAGTCTGGTGACCAGGATGAACCACAGTGTCACATCCTCCCCCTGATGCTCCACTCGCATCAAGTACACTAACCACACATATACATTCACATGCCTATTCCTAGCATCATCATCATCATCATATTATAATAAACAAAATTAAATATGCATGAACAGTAATAACAGGAATAGTGGATGACATGTGATATGCACATTACAATCATACAATCATAGAATCATACATGGTAATGGACTCAATAAACGAAAAGAGTTTATTATTAGCCAATTAGTTTAGGTCTTGTTCCCTCACCTTTGATTGAGTGTAGATCCTCGTTCGAGCTTTATGAATCACTTTTAAATCAGTAGAAAGGCCTAACAAGTCGATAGGTTTTAATTAGAATTAATTCTAATAAATTTAGACTAACCTAAATCGTAGGGTCGCAGGTAGGGTAGCACCTAGGGTAGCAATTTTCTGCGACCCTAGGGTGTAGGGTCGGACGTGGGGTGGGATACCATTCGACCCTACATGCGACCACACCCTCCCTGGGAGTTCCCGAGGGCATGTGGTTGATCCTATGGTCTTGTAGGGTAGAATATCATTCGACCCTACGTGCGACCACACATATTCTGAGTCAACCTTTCATTCTAAAGTCCATTCTTTCATGTTTGGATCCTTTGGCTTACTTTCATGGTCCATTTTAAGATTGTTCTATAGCTCAAAACTACAAGTTATACACTATCCATAGTCCATAATGATTTCGTCCATGAAATCTCTTGAAACTTGTCCATGGATGGATGATTTGGGTTTCTCCTAATCCTATGTTCTTCATAACTATTCTAGGATCTCTTATTCAGGTAAGGAATTAGGTTCATACCTTTATTCAGAGGTTTCTCTGAAGTTTCCTTCTCTTCCTTAGTCTTCTTCTTCAAGTTCCTTCTCTTCTTCTCTTCCTTCTCTTTCTCTTTCTCTCACTTTCAATTAGGATTGTAAAGGAGTGAAAGAGCTAAGGGACATCCTATTTATAAAGGAAAACCCTCCATAATAAGTCCCAATGAGTTTAGGAAAGATCCCCTTAGAATTAGGAAAGTTTCCTAATTTTTGGTTTCTGTCTATCATTGTAGGGTCGGACGTAGGGTCGCAAGATCCATCGACCCTACACTCCTTAGTCATCCGACCCTACGACTAAAAAGTCATGGGTTGGACTATTATTGAGGTGGACCTTACCTGTCTAGGCATGCGACCCTACCCTCACATTTACTGTTTTTGGGTTAAACTCATTCCTGATCTTGTGATTTCTTCACGCACTTGGTCCACTTGGCTCGACCATGATAGGTAGACTTGGTACAAGGTGGAAAGACTGGTTAGTTCGATACGGGTCTTACAACTCCCCCCCACTTATTAAAAATTTCATCCTTGAAATTTGTACATACCTTCCCAATCGAAAATGTGAGAATATTGCTTCCGCATAGCATTCTCTTCTTCCCATGTGATCTCTTCTATATCTTGGCTCCTCCAGGTGACCTTAACATAGTATATGTCACGGTTGCGTAGACGCTGAATCTTTCGACTGGTGATTTTAGTTGGTGCTACTTCGAATGTCAAATCATCGGTTAGATCTGGTGGATCCGCTGTCAAAACGTGTGTTGGGTCTTTGACCTACTTCTTCAGCAATCAGATATGAAATACATCATGCATACTTGACATAGATGGTGGAAGTGGTAACTGATAAGTCACTTTTTCACGTTTGACTAGAATCTCATATGGCCCGACATATCTCGGACTTAGCTTCCCTTTTTGTCCAAATGGTTTTAAACCTCCCATAGGTGATACTTTCAAGAATACCTTATCACCAATGACAAATTCAAGGTCTCGGCGTTGAGTATCTGCATACTGTTTCTGATGATTCTGAGTCGTTCTAACTCTTTCCTTGATGATGTCGACTACTTGATAAGTCTCTTCAATAAACTTTGATCCATGATGCTACGTTCTCCAACTTCATTCCAAAACAGAGGAGTTCGACATTTCCTACCATACAGTGCTTCATAGGGTGACATCTGTATAGTAGCCTGATAGCTGTTGTTATAAGCGAACTTGATCAATGGAAGTTTCTCATCCCATGAGCCTTTGAAATCAATTACACAGGCTCGAAGCATGTCTTCTAAAATCTGAATGGTACGCTCCGACTGTCTGTCTGTCTGAGGATGGAATGCAGTACTGAACTTCAACGTTATACCCATAGCCTTTTGCAATCCTTCCCAAAACTTTAAAGTAAAACGTGGGTCTCTATCGGACACAATGCTTTCAGGTACACCATGTAATCTAACAATGTTATCCACATATAGCTTGGCTAACCTCTCCAGGGTATACTATGGTCGTATAGCCATAAAGCGAGCTGTCTTAGTCAGACGATCTACAATTACCTAGACGGCGTCAACTACTCGAGGAGTCAATGGTAATCCGGTAACGAAGTCCATAGTGATGCAGTCCTATTTCCATGCTGGTTCTGGTAGCGGCTGCAATAATCCTGCTGGTCTTTGCCGTTCAGCCTTTACCCTTTGACAATTTAGGCATTGAGACATGAATTTAGTTACATCTGCTTTCATTCCTCTCCACCAATATAATTTCTTCAAATCATGATACCTCTTTGTACTTCCAGGTTGTACCAAATAAGCGGTGGTGTGAGCTTCCTTCATTAGTCCGTGTCTAATGTCAAAATTTTCTGTTTCAGGAACACATACTCTTCCTTTGTACTTCAATACCTTTTCATCGTCCAAGGTGAACTCAGGAATAGTCCTACCTTTTTCGATGTCTTCTTGTACCGTTCTCAGATAAGGGTCTGATTTAATAGCTGCTTTCACTTCATCAATTATATCAGGTACAATCTTCAACTTTACGAACGTATTTGAAAACCGATGAATAAACCTTTGGTTGGTTGTGTAAGACCCGTGTCAATCTAACCCGGTCTTACCACCTTGAACCAGGTTTACCCATCATGGTCGAGTCAAATGGACCAAGGGCATGAAGGAGATCGAGATCCCAGGTATGAAATCGACACAAAAACACTTAATTCTAGGGGAGGGTCGCACACCGGACCTCCCAAAACAGAAAGTCAGACCCTCAGTTTTTGAGGGAGGGTCGGACAGCTTAAGACCCTAGGGTCGACGGGATCATCGACCCTCCCATCGACCCTCGGTTTCTGAAGAAACTGAAATTAGGAAATTTCCTAATTTTTGGTTGGGATTCTTTCCAAATCTCAATGGGATTATTATAGGACATTCCTAGTCTATTTAAAGGACGTCCCTAAGCCACTTTTACTCCTTTCACAACCCTAATTGAATTGAGAGAAAGAGAGAAGAAGGAAAAGAGGAAGAAAGGAGGCTAGGAAGAAGGCTTAGCAAAAAGGAGAAGAATTTCAGAGAAAAGTAATCTTCTCAGATATGGATACAAATTCCATGAGTTTCTACAGACCTTAGGTTAGATATGGTTAAGTGTAGGATTTCGGAGAAACTCAAACCATCCATCCATGGTTAGGTTTTCATGGAAAACCATAGGAGGATGCACGAAAACTATTTAGATGGTTTAAACATGGTTCTAGACCATGGAATGAGTATTGGGTGAATGTAGGAAGCAAGCCATAGGACCCCAAACACGAAGAATGGATTAAAAAGTGGAAATTGGACCAGAGTGCACCGAGGGTCGCACCGAGGGTCGATAGACCATCTGACCCTAGGTGTTTCTGACCATCGACCCTCAGCATTCGGGAAGTTCAGAATGGAGGGAGGGTCGATAGACCCATCGACCCTAGCATCGACCCTCAGTTGACAGAATGGTTTTTAAATTCTGAATTAATTCTAATTAAATTCTATCGACTTTGTTAGGTTTGCTAGCAGTATAATAACATTATAAAGGTGATTCTAAAGCTTGGAAAAGTATCTATTAGCAAGCTAAGGTGAGGAACCTTAACCCCAAACTAAATTGGTTAATAATAAACTGTTTTCTTTTCTTGAGTCCTATGCCATGATTGATTCTATGCGAATATGTTTGGAATGTGCATACAGCATGCCATCCAATATTTCTATTACTTGTTCATGCATATTTATTTTATTGTTTATAACATGATGATGATGATGATGATAGGAATAGGCATGTGCTTGTATGTGTGTGGTTGGTGTGCTTGATGCGAGCGAGTATCAGGGGAGGTGTGATGAGAATGTCAATAAACATTAACCTTTAGCGGGTCTCATCACTTTAGCTCTATCTCTAACTCAAGTCTTGTGCATTGACATCGTCGTATCGCCATTACCTTAGAGACTATTATGTCTATCGGGGTGGTCTCGGTCCTTGTAGTCTCGACTCTACCGGGGGCCTTAGCTCTATCTCTATGGATGTTCGAGGGATCTTTGGGGTGAGGCCTTGGATACACTGTTTGGCATTAGGATTGGTTAGCAGCGAGCCCAGTTTGCAAGCCCTCGCTAACAGGGGCTTACGTGTTGGTATAGCATTATATAGCAATAAACGTTAACCTTTGTTGTATAATGTTATGGTAGGGTGGATGGGGACGACGATAAACATTAACCTTCGGGCGGGCTTCCACACCCTGTGTATAGAGGCAGTATCAATAAACGTTAACCTTTGATCACCCAACCTTTCTATTGCACATTGCAAACTACAAACCAAGACCAAAGATATGAATTAACTTTTTGCATGCATATGTAATGTTGCATTGTTTTGGCTACTCACTGAGCCGTGTTGTGTGCTCACCCCTCGACGTCGAATATTTTTAGTTGATGATGCAGGATATACGGTTGAAGATTATATGAACGCGTCGGCGTACGGAAACGTTGCAGCTGTGGAATTTGGAACTGAAGACGATACACACGACTCCTCTTGCGAGTGCAACTCGTGTGTACTCGATTAGATATTTTTGTAGGTTTCTTATTTGGATTTATAAGACATGTATTTGGTATTTAAATATTTATGTCTTAGTTAAACACAGAATAATTTGATATTATTTATGGGTATCATTTCGAGTTCTCAGTTCATATTATTTATAAATTTTCCGCTATTGTATATTACTCTGATTATGATTGTGGATGCGTGTAAAGTTTGGATAACGCGGGGATAGCCTATTAGAGATCCTGGTTGAACCGTTGGTTATTTGGCGGTTCATCACACCATTCTGAATAGTGTAGAATTGGGGTGTGACAGGTTGATTCACCCGGTGCATCTATCACGAACTGCTCATTACCGTAATTGAACACTTTTCCTATAGTACACATTGCTGCTGTTGTGTTAACCTCTCCTTGAGATTTTATCATTGCTTTTCTGGTTAGCGCGTCAGCAACTACATTAGCCTTTCCTGGTTGGTACTGGATATCACAATCATAATCCTTCAATAATTCCAGCCATCTTCTTTGTCGCATGTTCAACTCCTTCTGATTAAAAAGATAAGTGAGACTCTTATGATTGGATTTAATCTGAAATTTCTCTCCATACAAATAATGTCTCCATATCTTGATAGCATGTACTTGTAAGCATCCCATTTTTGCCATTTCCAACTGAGCAAAGTCCTACTGGTGTGTGGACAACAAAGGAAGAGAGATGAGTAAAAATTTGGTTTTTACTACGACCTTGAGGTAGTTTTTGGTAGGTCCGACAACAAGGTCACAGGCTGTAATCTGCATGGATGCATAAGTCTTGGAATTATCTTCGAAATGAGACCAGAATTGCTCAATTCTGATATCAAATGAAGAAGATATGATCATTTTAGTCGGATGATACGTACAAAGGAGGTTTGTGAAATTATCATAAATAATCCCAGGGGCTTTCATGCAAATTATCGTAAGTTAGATTGTTTGAATTTCAAATCATCATATCTTGACCATCTGACATCCGAATCATATGGTTTAAGTATCATTATTCCTTATTTTTAGTCCTCTTCAAAGTGGACGTGAAAAATCTCGGATAGAAGTCACCGGTGGGCCCCATACAAGCTTTCATGCAAAATTATCGTTAGAACTTCAAAGCTTCATATCTTTGTCGTTCTACATCGAATTCAGATGATTCCAAGGCCATTATTTTTCATTTGTGATGTCCTACAAAGTGGATGTGAAAAATCTCGGGTATAAGTCTCCGGAGGGTCCCATGCAAAATTACATATGGAAATAGTCATTTAATCTTTAGAAATTCATATTTTGGTCACACTATATTAAAATCAGGTAATTTCAGTTTCATTATATTCTATTTTTAGTATTCTACAAAGTGGACGTAAAGGATTTCTGGTAGAAGTCCTCGAAGGATCCCATGTAGAAAGGTTAGCCAAATTATCGATAATTGGCCTGCTTAAACTTCAGAATTTCATAAGTTGGCCATTTTATTTCCAAATGAGGTGATTCAAGCTCTAATATTCCTCATTTTAAGTGTTCTACAAAGTGAACGTAGAAAATTTGGAATAGAGGCTATCAAAAATTTCTTGCGGAATAACAGTGGAAATGGCTCATGAAATGATAGAGAAAACCCAGTTAATTCCAGTCAATCCAGTCAACTCAGTCAACCCAAGTAAGTCTCAACCCGTTTCAAATCAGTTCATCCATGTGCATAGTATTTATATATATTATATATTGTATATTATATATATATATATATATGTATGTTATTAAATATATGTGTATATATGTATATAATATATATTATTATATATAAATGATAAGATCCAAAAGAGATTGAGAAAAAAAAAGGAAAGAAAAGAGAGAGGAGACGTGAGAGAGAGAGAGATTTTTGGTTTTGGAGTAGGATCCAAAAGGGATTGAGAAGAAAAGGAAAGAAAAGAGAGAGGAGACGTGAGAGAGAGATTTTCGGTTTTGGAGTAAGATCCAAAAGAGATTGAGAAGAAAAGGAAAGAAAAGAGAGAGGAGACGTAAGACAGAGAGAGATTTTTGGTTTTAAAGTAAGATCCAAAAGAGATTGGGGAGAAAAGGAAAGAAAAGAGAGAGGAGACGTGAGAGAGAGAGAGATTTTTGGTTTTGGAGTAAGATCCAAAAGAGATTGGAGAGAAAAGGAAAGAAAAAAGAGAGGAGACGTGAGAGAGAGAGAGAGATTTTTTATTTTAGAGTAAGTTCCAAAGAGATTGAGAAGAAAAGGAAAGAAAAGAGAGAGGAGACGTGAGAGAGAGAGGGATTTGCGGTTTTGGGGATAAGATCCAAAAGAAGAAAAGGAAAGTTAAGAAGAAGAAAAGAGACGTGAGGGAGGGATTTTCCTGTTTTTGGAATGAAATCCGAAAAAGAAGAAAAGGGAAAGAAAAGAGGAAAAGGAAAGGGGAAGAGATCCGAGAAAAGGAAGGCAAGAAGAGAGAGAAAAAAAGAGGGAGAATAAAAGGAGAGAAAAGGACGGGAGGAGGAGGTTTTTTCTTTTGGTCTCGGTTTTGGAAGAAGTGAGAAGAAGAGAGAAAGAAAAGAAAAAAAGAGACGGAGAATAAGAGATGGGAAAAGGAGGGAGAAGAGGGGACATAAGAGAGGGGAGAGTTTTTATAGCAAAGAAGAAGAGGAGGAGAAACCGAAGAAGAAGAAAGGAGAAGCAACTCAGGTAAGCCGCTCCCTTTTCTTTGTTACTTTTTACTGCCTTGCTAAACCTGATATCCCCATTATTTGCCTACTCATAGAACCAGATCTACTAACCTGTGCAACACATCTCTCACATCTAAACCAATCCCCACCTCGTGGCCAACATCTGCCCTCATTACTGGCTGCCTCTTTGTAACCTGTCATCCACCCTCAAACCCTTATCTTTCACCCTTTCATCACCACCTCATATCCACTACAGATTCCCATCAATACCTCTTGACATGCAAACTGACCAAGCATTATTGCATCAAACCATCTTATTTCTATGCATGACCGACCACCCATCATCACAAGCTCTTTCTTACCTCTTTGTTCCATCTATGCCTATCACCATTTAATACTCTTTATGACCAGCAAACACCTGCCCAGACATACCCAGTCCAAGCTTCACCATCACCACCCACAAAACCCATCGACACTACCATCAAACCGACATGCATGCAACCCCTCCATCTATCACACAACTTCTGCAACAATTGTCAAAAACCATACTCCAGCCTCCATGCAAACCCAACACATGCAACCCCCATTCTAACCATCTCAGCAACCAACCATTCATACCCGAATCCCATGTAAGCCACAACCATTCATATTCAAATCCCATGCAACTCATTATCGAGCATTGAATCAACCTACATCACTCTCCACTACGACCCTATTGCATCACTAGACTACCATCTCATGGCCTCTCTCTTTTGATAAAACTGAAGATCATGAAATTGGATTTTATTTGGTACATTGATGCATGATTGGATCTTGGCCATATGATTGGAATTTGATTTTGATATATTGATGCATGATTGGATCTTAGCCACATTATTGGAATTTGATTTTGATATATTGATGCATGATTGGATCCTAGCTACATGATAAAAATTGGATTTTTTATATTTAGCCGTATGTAAATCAGAACCATTGATTTAGAATTCTATTTTGATCATGATTATTGTGATGTTTGATCCCTTAATTTGAGCGTTAAATCTTGACATTATTTTAATGTGATAAATATGAGCCATAGGATGTTAAATTAATTTTGATCATTTGATGATATTACTTGTCAGCCATCGATCTTGAATTTTATGTATTTTAAGCAATGAACCATTGGATTCTATGTTGATATGTATATCGTCTTCATGCTTACATGATTCTTGTTGTTTTGGAATGCTACACATGTTTATTGCCATATTTGTCGACCACATGCTTACTGTAATATTTATATGCTTACTGCCATGTTTGGATGCATATTGCTATGTTTGGATTGCTATCACTACTATACTTGGAATGTTTTCACCTACCATATTTAATTTTTGGAAAGAAAATAGCAATTAGGGTAGAAAACCTTAAAAAATGAAAAGAATAGCAATTCGGGTAAAAAACCCTAAAAATGGAAAGAATACAAAAATTAGGGAAAGTGAAACCCTAAAAAGAGAAAGAATAATTAGGACAAGATAAACCCTAGAATAAAGAGAATAATTAGGGTATGAAACCCTAAAAAAATAAAAATCACAATGAAAAGGGATAGGAAACCCTAGAAACCTAAAAATGGAAACAATAAAAATGGTAGGAATTTAGGTCTCATCCCTAGATCCTATTAACAAAAATAGAAAGAATTTAGTACACATCCCAAATAAAAAATGGTAAGGAATTTAGGTCTCATCCCTAGATCCTATTGACAAAAATGGAAACAATAAAAATAGTAGGAATTTAGGTCTCATCCCTAGATCCTATTGACAAAAATAGAAAGAATTTGGTACACATCCCAAATAAAAATGGTAGGAATTTAGGTCTCATCCCTAGATCCTATTGACAAAAATAGAAAGAACTTGGTACACATCCCAAATAAAAATAGTAGGAATTTAGGTCTCATCCCTAGATCCTATCGATAAAAATGGAATGAATTTGGTACACATTCTAAATCTGACTCTCACAATCATTTCGAACTACGTCGTACCTGATTTCTAGGGCACAACCTAGAATACGTAGACAATTTGGGAATCCCAAATACGGTACAAAGCCACCCATCAACCATACATCCAGCATAAACTTCAACTTGAACAAAAAAAATTCTAATTGAAGCACACGCATAAATCACTTTCAAAATCTTTAATCACAAACACCATTCAAACTACGTTTTTGGACTTGATTTTCAGGATTGGAATACATAGGCAGTTTGAGATGTCTTAAACATCTCAGATTCAGTCCAAGATCGAACCATCTTTGGTTCGGTTCACTGTATAATATTGTATATTACATTTGCTTGTTTATTTGCTTTAAAACATGATTGGTTGAACCCTAGGTTAGAATAACTTAGCAACTTGGTTTAGGACATCCCCCATTTAACCCTAGTCATCCAGTTGACCAAGTACAGTCAAAATTAGAGTTTAAGGAAAGTTTAGGAGGCCGATATTGATCGAGCGGTTTGGGTGCCTAACACCTTCCCATAACTGTACCTTGAATACTTACCCGATCTCTTGCAGACCAAAGAACTGATACATTGGGTCACGAGTCAATAGAAGTCTTACCTTAGGGTGAGGCTACATTTTTTGAGGTCCTAGACCTTAATCTAGGTGGCGACTCCAACAGAACATTGATCTTCATCGATACGGATCCACATTTCATCCCGAGGAGGATCATCGATTTCCCATTGTCCTCGCAGTACTACTACCGCTAATTCCAAGTCATGAGTGGGATAGTTCTTCTCATGTGTCTTCAGTTGTCTTGAAGCATACGCAATTACTTGTTCTCCTTGAATAAGTACACATCTTAAACCCAATCCCGATGCATCCGTATACAAGATAAATGGCTGTCCTGGAATAGGAATAGTCAAGATCGGAGCAGATATCAATCTAACATTCAATGTTTGGAAATTTTTCTCACATTTATCAGTCCAAATAAACTTTTCTCCTTTCTTAGTCAAACTGGTGAGAGGTACGGCAATTCTGGAATAGTCTTCCACGAATCGTTGATAAAACCCAGCTAGACCTAGGAAACTTCTAATTTCTGCAATGCTCTTCGGTGCTTCCCACTTCACAATGGCTTTAATCATGCTAGGATCCACTTTAATTCTTTAGCGGATACAACATGGGCTAAGAAAGCGTCCTTATTTAACCAAAACTCACACTTTGTAAATTAGGCATAAAGCTTCTCTTTCCTTAATTGCTGTAGAGCAACTCTTAAATTCATGACATGAGTTTCCTTGTCGTTGGAGTAGACCAATATATCATCAATAAACACAATGACTGACGTATCCAACATATCATGGAATACCCAATTCATGAGTTCCATAAAGGTTGCGGGTGTGTTATTCAATCCAAAAGACATGACTAAAAATTTATAATGTCCATATCTTGTTCTGAATGTTATCTTTGGAATATCACCGTCCTTAATCTTCAACTGATGGTATCCTGATCGAAGATCGATTTTGGAGAACACCTTGGCACCTTGCAATTGATCGAACAAGTCATCAATCCGAGGCAATGGGTATCGATTCTTGATTGTCAGCTTATTCAGTTCCTGGTAGTCTACACACAGTCAAACACTACTGTCCTTCTTCTAACAATACTGGTGCTCCCCATGGTAATATACTAGGTCTGATATAACCTTTGTCCAATAATTCCTGTAACTGTACCTTCAATTCCTTCAGTTTAGTAGGAGCCATTCGATAGGGTGCTTTAGATACTGGTGCGGCTCCGGGTATCAGATCTATAACGAACTCTGTCGCTTGGTCGGGTGGTAGTCCTGGTAGTTCTTCAGGAAAGACATCTGGAAAGTCACGCACAACATCAATATTCTCCATTTGTGGTGCTTCCTTGGTGAGGTCGACCACTGATACTAGATACCCAACTGCTCCTTTCTCGAGGCATTTCCTAGCCTTTAATGCAGAGAGGATGAGTTTTTGTTTATGGGGAAGTTTGGTTCCCGCAAAACTAAACTCTGCTCCTTTCTTGTCTTTAAATATCAGTTTCTTTTCTGCACATAATAGGTTTGTAGAATGTCGAGCTAACCAGTCCATTCCCAAGATGACATCGAAGTCTGCCATCTCAAGTTGAATCAAGGTTGCATCCAAAGCCCTTTCGTCAATAAGAACTGGACATGGTCCATAATCTTTTTCTAAGTCCACTTCTAATCCCATCAACGATCGTACAAGCAGTTTGTAGTCTAAAGATCTGAGGGGTAGATTCAGCTTCTTTCCAAATGATACAAATATAAAAGAATGAGTAGCTCCAGAATCAAAGAATACTCTAACGGGTATGCCATTAATAGGTACAGTACCTATGATTTGTTTTAGTTTTAGTCTACATGATCACACAATGTAACACAAAATGAAAGGTTCAGGTCATACCTGTGACCACATCAGGCGATGCGACAGCATCCTCAAATGTAACAGCATAAACCTTCCCTTACTGTAGCTGCTTTCTGGGTTTAGAACACTCTCTTGAATAATGTCCTATTTGGTTGTAGTTAAAGCATTTTACTCCTTCATTGTTTTGCTTTTGTTGCGGTTGAGTTGCTGGAGTAGTCTTGGCTACAGCATTGAAGCCTTGAGTACGGAAGGGTTTGAATATCCTTGTATTCCCTCCATTATAAGAATTCTCATTTGGCCTTTTAATACCCCTGTTTTGAGCAAAGTAGCTCTCCTTTTGGCTTGACTCTATTACTCGAGCAATTTGTACTGCTTTGTTGTAAACCTTCTTTTCCAATCCCAGAACATGCACATGGATGCTTCCCCTGAGTCCCATGATGAACCTTTGGGTCTTTGTGTTTTCTTCCTGCATGCTGGTGCGTGCAAAGAAAAATAGCTCCTCATAGCACTATTGGTATGCATCCACAGTCATCTAGCTCTGATATAAACTCAGGAACTTCCTTTCCACAGAATCTCTAAAACTTCTAGGGAAATAATTCTCGAATAATGCCTCTTTATATATAACCCAAGTCAATTGGGCATGCTTTGTTAATAGATAAGTCCGTGTGGACGTCCACTAGTGGTGTGCATCGCCTTTCAGCATGAAGGTTGCACACAACACTTTCTCCTCCTCATTCACTGTCATCATCATAAAATTTCTTTCCATTTCATCAATCCAGTGTGCTGGCCACAAAAAATCTGCTGGCTTACCATTATATTCTTTGGGCTTCACTTTCAGAAAACGCACGATCAGTCGGGAGTGGTCCAGCTGATACAGAGCATAGGCCCCATACATAGGTGGTTGGTACTGGTAACTGCCTTGAGCTACCTCAGAATTCTGTACTTGAGTTGACATGACTGGTGTTTGAGGTGCGTGGGGTACCGTGTTGCTTCCCCCGGGTATTGTGCTAGCTTGTCCTGCTGGCATAGGTGTCGTATGTGCAGCTGGAAAAGCCATTCCTATAGCAGCTTACATATTGGCTTCCAACTGCTGTATTTGCTGCAGCTATTGTGCTAAGTTTATTACGACTGTAGCCAAATCCGTAGGTGGGGCTGGAAAGTTTGTAGGATTTTCCTGACCATTAGCTACTGACGGTGCCATTTTCATATTCTCTTGTGCTTCATAATTTACATGACTGTCTTCTTCTACTGGTGGTGGTGGTGGAATTGGGTTACAGCCTCGTCTGGCCAACCTTCGCCCAGCCATTTCCTGTTCTGGTGGTGGTAGTGTCTGAAAACAATCATAGCACATGTGAGGCTATCAATATAAGTTGTTCTCAAGTCAAAATCCTACTAATCAATATAAATTTCCAATTTTTCAGATCATTTTGACAAAATACTGTATTTTCCATCGTAGGGTCGATGGTAGGGTCGATCCTTATGTGACCCTAGGGTATGCGACCCTAATAAACCCTATCAGCTTACCGAGAGCGTAGGGTCAATTGTAGGGTTGGTATATGTCCGACCCATGGTTCTCTGTCAGATCACCCAGAGCCTAGGGTCGATGGTAGGGTCGGTAATTGTCCGACCCTAGGTCCTACCCATGGTTCTCTGTCAGATCACCACATTTCTCACCCGCCTACACGTTGACTTAGTAGATGAGAGGATTCAGGAGAAGACCTTCTCATCGGATCTTGACTGGGAGGCCATCTGTAAGATGGGTTTGCGGGATGCAAAGGTCAGTGATGATGAGAGGAATGCTCTGGTGCGTCCTTGTACTCGAGTAGAGGTAGCAGATACCGCGGCGGCAGCAGCAGCAGCAGGAGCAGGGGTCCCTGGGGGTGATGCCGAGGATGATGATCGTATGTTTATGGATGTAGATGTCATACCTCCTCCATCACCTCTACATTCTACTGGAGCTCGTCCATCTCGGGCTCCTTCACACATGGCTGGTCCTTCACACTTACCATCTGATGATATGATGGGATTACTGTGTGAGATCAGAGAGGCTCAGTGCGCGATGGACTTGAGAGTGGGAGAGCTTCTAGTTGCTCAGCGCACGACAGATAGGAGAGTGGGCGAGCTTCTAGATGTTAAGGGTGCGTCAGATCAGTAGATGACAGAGTTGACAGCTAGTCTCCAAACGACCCAGACCCAGGTAGCCTGGTTGACTAAAGTGTATGCTGAGGACTATGATAGAGATCGCGAGGCACCTCCTCCTCCATCAACTCTAGCTCCATGATGTATATTTTCTTTTTATCCTTCTTTGTACTACAGAGTAACTGTCTGGGTTGTGAACTGTACTCTGCATTGGATATGTATAAACGTGTTTTTTATTTGATGTATATGAAACATGTTTCTCCTTTTATATATGCATTATTCTCTTTCCTAATTTTGTCTCAAACAACACAAGTGCTTACAGTGTGTTCTTATTAAAGCTTTTAAATTTTTATCCTAACTCAGTTCACGAACTTTTGTGGAAGTATTCTAGTTTAATAGACAGGGCCTGAGAGCTCTGATACTAAGTTGTCACACCCCAATTCTGCACTATTCAGAATGGTGTGATGAACCGCAATAAACCAACCGTTCAACCAGGATCTCAAATAGGCTGTGTCCGTTTGCTTAAACCATACACATCCACAACCATAATCAGAGTCAATAAACAATAGCGAAAGTCCTATATATTAAATAAATTGAGAATTCTAAGAGTGATAACATAAATAAAATATCTAATTATCTTTCATTGACTAAGACATCAGCAAATAAAATAATCAATTACATTTTCTGTATAATCTAAACAAATCTAATAAAAAAAGCATGAGTTGCATTCACATGACGAATCATGCGACTCCATCATAATTTCGACGTCCATCGCCGCAGCATGTCCGTACATAGGAGCATTGATATAATCCTCTACAGTCGTACCTCCATCATCAACTAAAAACATTCGACGTCGAAAGGGTGAGCACACATCACGGCTCAGTGAGCAAAAAAAATAATGCAAAAACATATGCATGCATTCAATTCATATCTTTGGTCTGGTTTATAATTTTGCAATGTGCTATAGAAAGGATAGGTGGCCGTCGCACCTCTATACACAAATGTGTGGAACTGCCCAATGGATCAAACACCATTGCCACTCCCACATGCACCCACCATGGAATAGAGATAGAGCTAAAGTGCTTAGGAGGGCACCGCATCACACTTCCCCTGATGCTCTACCCATACCAACACGTAAGCCTATGTTGGCGAGGGCTTGCAAACTGGGCTTGCAACTAACCAATCCTAATGTCAAACAGTGTATCCAAGGCCTCACCCCAGCATCCATCAATACGTCCATAGAGATAGAGCTAAGGCCCCCGGCAGAGTCAGAGACTACACGGTCCGAGACCACCTCCCATGATGCCCTATGGCGTAATAGTTCTGCTAAGGTAATGGTGATGCGACGATGCTAGTAGACAAGACTTGAGTAGAGATAGAGCTAGAGTCTGGTGACCAGGATTAACCACAGTGTCA
This sequence comes from Protea cynaroides, assembly GCA_028583415.1. NCBI lineage: Eukaryota > Viridiplantae > Streptophyta > Magnoliopsida > Proteales > Proteaceae > Protea > Protea cynaroides. Next base: position 65,867,367 of record CM053271.1, on the reverse strand, counting down.
CGTCCTCCCTCTGATGCTTCACTTGCATCAAGTACACTAACCACATACATACATTCACATGCCTATTTCTAGCATCATCATCATCATCATGTTATAATAAACAAAATTAAATATGCATGAGCAGTAATAACAGGAATAGTGGATGACATGGGATATGCACATTGCAATCATACAAGCATAGAATCATTGATGGTATTGGACTCAATAAACGAAAATAGTTTATTATTAGCCAATTAGTTTAGGTCTTGTTCCCTCACCTTTGATTGCTAGGAGATCCTTGTTCAAGCTTTATAATTCACTTTTAAACCACTGGAAAGACCTATCAAGTTGATAGATTTTAATTAGAATTAGTTCCAACATGTTTAAACTAACAGAACCTATAGGGTCGTAGGTAGAGTAGCACCTAGGGTAGCAGTTTCTGCGACCCCGAGGTGTAGGGTCACATGTTGGGTCGGATACCATTCGACCCTAAGTGCGACCACACCCTCCCTGGGACTTCCCGAGGGCATTTGGTCTTGTAGGGTCAGATATCATTCAACCCTACGTGCGACCACACATATTCTGAGTCGACCTTTCATTCTAAATTCCATCCCTTCATGTTTGGATCCTTTGACTTACTATCATGGTCCATTATATGATTGTTCTATGGCTCAAAACTTTAATTTATACACCATTCATTGTCCATAATGATTTCCTCCATGGAATATCTTGGAATCTATCAATGGATGGATGATTTGGGTTTCTCCTAATCCTATGTTCTTCATAAACTATTCTAGGCTTTTTATTCAGGTAAATAATTAGGTTCATACCTTAATTTAGAGGTTTCTCTGAACTTCCTCCTCTTCCTTAGTCTTCTTCCTCAAGTTCCCTTCTCTTCCTTCTCTTCTCTTTCTCTTACTTTCAATTAGGGTTCTAAAGGAGTGAAAGAGGCTAAGGGACATCCTATTTATAGAGAAAAACCCTCTATAATAAGTCCCAATGAGTTTAGGAAAGACTGCCTTTGAATTAGGAAGGTTTCCTAATTTGTGGATTATGTCTGTTATCATAGGGTCGCATGTAGGGTCGCAGAATCCGTCGACCCTATGCTTTTCTAGTCATGCGACCCCACGACTAAAAAGTCATGGGTTGGACTCCTTTGTGGTGGGGTCGACCACACCTGTTTAGCCATGCGATCCTACCCTCAAATTTAACTATTTTTAGGTTAGACTTCATACCTGGTCTTGTGGTTTCTTCACACATTTGGTCCACTTGGCTCGACCATGATAGGTAGACCTGGTACAAAGTGGTAAGACCGGTTAGTTCGATATGGGTCTTACAAAGATCGTGTCCACTCATACAAACCATTGCACAAAACCATAATCAGAATATAATAAAATACAGCAGAAGTCTAAAATAAAATGAACTGAGTGATCTATTGATAATTTAATAATATATCCAGTTATTCAAATATCGAAACATTAATAAATATCCTTACATCAATTGTATCTCCAACTGAAAATAAATAAAATAAATTAAATCAACATCCTAAAGGTACACGCAGAGAGGGCACTCGCATGAAGCGTCATGCTCGTCCTCTCTTGCTTGCACTTCTAAAGCAGCAACACCTCCATATGTCGGAGCATCCATATAGTCCTCTACAGTATAACCTACATCAACATCTAAAAATAATGTGTACACAAGGGTGAGCTCACAACTTAGCTCAGTAAGATAATCAAACAATGCAACAAACATATGCATGAGTAACATTCACATCATGGTCTGGTTTTAAGTTTGTAATATGCTATAGAAAGGATTAGCGGCCACCGCACCTCTATACACGAGTTTATGAAGCCACCCAATGGATCAAACACCACTGTCATCCCACATGCACCCACCATGGAATAGGGATAGAGCTAAAGCGTCCGGATCAAACACCGCCAACACTTCCCCTGATACCCTACCCATACCAACATGTAAGCCCCTATTGGTGAGGGCTTGCAAACTGGGCTTGCAACTAACCAATCTTATATGTCATCACAGTAGGCCCTATCCCAGCATAGCTCCCTATGGCATAGAGATAAAGCTAGAGTCTAGTGGCCGGGCCGGAGACCACAGTATCACTTCCTCCCCTGGTACCCTACCCACACCAAGCATGCTAAGACAAAATGATACCAAAAGGTTCTAGTGTGAGGAATGATCCCAGACCCCAGGCCCTTCCCATTCCACACACCAACGAAAATAATCACATGCCTAACAGTCACATTCTAGCATAGCGAGTATGCATGAACAATAATAATAACTGAAAATAAAGGATGACATGCGAGTATGCACAAACATCAGTCCATAGCATCGTAATTATTAACAATGTTTTATTGTTATTAAATTATTAGGGTTTAGGTCCGATTCCCTTACCTGACGCTTGTTTGATAGCTTGCTCCACATCACAGGTTCCAAACTTGCTATCAGAAGGTCCTACACGATGTTAGGGTTAAATTAGATTAGTTTTCTTAGGATTTACGTTGGTTGAAAAAACCAACTAGGTCAAAAACACTCCTCACAGTGCATACCGGTAGCAGTACCGGTCACAAGTACCGGTCGCGGTACTGTAGGGAAAGGTGCGACCAGTATGGTCGACCGGTCCCCACAGACCAATCTCTGAGAGGTACCGATCGCAGTACCGATCGCATATGGTGCGAGGTATGGTCGACCGGTGTGTCTCCGGAAGACCATACATCCGGTTCTCACCTTCTGTTGGTCACCGCCTATTGATTCTAGGTTTTCTCCTATATATTCTAGGTCTGAGCACTGAGTTAGAGTTGTTTCTAACTCCATTCAAGTCCTAGTTTCGATGATTTTCAACCTAGAACTTGAATCTAGGGTTTACTAACTAGATTAGGGTTTGACGGCAAAAATATGGTTTAGATCAATACCTCGCTTTGCGTGGTATTGATCCAATCATGACTAACCATCCTAGAACAATTAAAGTAGAGGAAGGTGTAAGCACTTACCATTGGTTCGCGGTAGAGAGTTCTTCGTCCAACGGCAATGGCGGCTCTTCCCTCTCTTTCCTAGCTTCTTCTCCTTCTTCAACCTCTTTCTCCTCTCTAGGGTTTGTGAGGATCAATGAGAGAGATTTTAGGAGGTTTAAGGGTCCTTATATAGGCTAGGGTTGAGTTTAGGATGTCTCATTACGTTAGGAAAGTCCTAGGGTTTGAAATTTGGAAAGTGGGACCCGTAGAGATCCTTTTCTGGATCTAAGTGGTTTGTTGCGCAGACCATACCAGTCGATTGGTACCAAGACTGGTACCATCGACCAGTATGAAAATTTCATCCTAAATTATGTTCCATTTCATACCTGGTTGTCATCCGCTCGTCCCGTCTGGCCCGGTGATGATTGGAAGACCTGTTACGACAAGAATTAAAGGTTTAGATCAGGTTCATGGAGTGCGGGTCTTACAACTCCCCCACCCTTAAAAGAAATTTTATCCCTAAAATTTTCATGTAGGTTTCACAACTCGCCTACCCTTAAAATAAATTTCGGCCTCGAAATTTGAACGTTCCTTGGTCGTCAAAAAGGTTAGGGTATTCCTTTCGCATTGCATTCTCTTCCTCCAAAGTAATTTCTTCTACATCTTGGCTTTTCCAATGCACTTTTACTTAATGGATATCCTTGCTTCGGAGATGTTGTACCTTTCGACTTGTGAGCATCACAGGTACTACTTCAAATGTCAAGTCCTCTGTCAAGTCTGGTGGGTCTGCTGTCAAGATGTGCGATGGATCCCTGACGTACTTCTTCAATAAGGAAACATGGAACACATCATGAACGCTTGACATGGATGGTGGTAGAGCCAGTTGATATACCACATTGCCACGTCTGGTCAAAATCTCATATGGTCCCATATACCTGGGGCATAGCTTCCCCTTCTTACTAAACCATTTTTCAGGCCTTGCACAGGTGATATCTTCAAGAACACCTTATCACCCACTGCAAACTCCAGATCTCAACGTCGGTTATCTACATAGTGATTTTGTCGAACTTGAGCTGTTTTCACTCTTTCTTTAATTTGATCAATCACTCAACAAGTTTCTTCGACGAACTCTGGTCCTACAATCCTTCTCTCTCCCACCTCATTCCATAATAGAGGTGTACGACATTTCTTCCCATAGTGTGCCTCATATGGAGCCATTTGGATCGTAGCCTGGTAACTATTGTTATAAGCAAACTCGATGAGCGATAGCTTCTCTTCCCAAGCTCCCTTGAAATCTAGGGCACACGCTCGGAGCATATCCTCCAAGATCTAAATAGTTCTTTCTGACTGCCTGTCTGTTTGTGGATGAAAAGCTGTGCTAAACTTCAACTTGGTTCCCATAGCTTTCTGTAATCCTTCCCAGAACTTTGATGTAAAACGGGGATCTCTGTCAAATACTATAATTTTTGGGACGCCATGAAGTCTGACTATATTATCCACATATAGCTTGGCTAGCTCTCCATGGTATACTGAGGTCTAATAGCGATGAATCGAGCTGTCTTGGTAGGTCGATCGATTATAACCCATAGTGCATCCACTGACCTTGGTGTCAAGGGTGGACCAGTGATGAAATTCATTGTGATACAATCCCACTTCCATGCTGGCTCTGATAGTGGTTGTAGCAAACCTATGGGTCTCTGCATTTCTGCTTTAACTTACTGGCAATTCAAACATTGGAACACGAATCGAGCTACATCCGCTTTCATACCCCTCTACCAATATAGTCTTCTCAAATCATGGTACATCTTGGTGCTTCTTGGATGTACCGAATATGGGGTGTAATGAGCTTTTGTCATAACTCTATCTCTGATATTTGAGTTCTCACTCTCAGGTATACATAATCGTCCATGATACCTGAGTACCTTGTTTGAATCCAAGGTGAAGTCAGGGTAGCTTTTATGCTTCTCTAGATCTTCTTGCACAGTCTTGAGTTGTGGATCCTGTAGGATTGCTACTTTGACCTCATCTATGAGATCCGATGAGATCTTCAAAGCTACGAACATCAATGTAAACTTATGAATTAAGCCCTGTTCCACTGGATCTCCCGCAGTCTCTAATATATAGTCTTTATCCTTCTCTATTGAGCCTGAGGCTGCAGCACACAATGTAGCGTTTGTACTAGGTCCTGCCTCAGGTTTCAATCCCCACTTTCTGCTTAAGGCATCGGCCACAATGTTTGCCTTACCCGGATGGTACTGGATGTCACAATCATAATCTTTTAATAGTTCCAGCCATCTCCTCTGTCTGATATTCAGGTCTTCTGAGTAAAAAGGTATCTTAAACTTTTGTGATCCGACTTAATCTAAAACTTTTCACCATAAAGGTAGTGCCTCCAAGTCTTGATTGTGTGAATGACCACTGCTAACTCCAGATCATGCATAGGATAGTTCTTCTCATGCTCTTTCAACTGTCTTGATGCGTAGGCAATCACCTGTTCACCTTGCATCAACACACACCTAAGACCCAACCCTGAGGCATCCGTATATAGGGTAAACAGCAAGCCTGGTGTTGGGATGGTCAAGATAGGTGCAGAGACTAGTCTTGACTTCAAGGTCTGAAAGCACTTCTCACACTCATCTATCCATATGAACTCTTCTCCTTTCTTGTTAGTCTTGTAAGTGGAACGGCGATTCTTGAGTAATCTTCCACGAATCTTCTATAGCAACCAGCCAATCCAAGGAAACTACGAATCTCCGCAACTGATTTCAGTGCATCCCATCCTACTATAGCTGCGATCTTGCTTGGATCCACCTTGATACTGTCAGCAGATACTACATAACCCAAGAAGGCCAATTTTTTCAGCCAAAATTCAAACTTTTTGAACTTGGCATAAAGCTTCTTTCTTCTCAGCCGTTGTAGGGCTGCTCTCAAATGTGTTGCATGAGTCTCCTTGTCCTTTGAGTAGACCAAGATGTCATCGATGAATACGATGACCGAACTATCCAACATGTCATGAAATACTTGGTTCATCAGTTCCATGAACGACGCTGGAGCTTTAGTCAACCCGAACGACATTACCTGGAACTCATAATGCCCATACCTTGTCCTGAAAGCAGTCTTCGGAATATCTGCTGCCTTAATCTTCAATTGGTGATACCCTGATCTAAGATCAATCTTCGAGAAAACCTTTGCACCCTGCAACTGATCGAATAGATCATCGATCCTAGGCAAAGGGTATCAATTCTTGATAGTTAACTTGTTCAACTCTCGGTAGTCGATACATAGTCGTACACTACCATCCTTCTTCTTTACGAATAATACAGGTGCTCCCCATGACGATATGCTTGGTCGTATGAAACCCTTATCTAGTAATTCTTGTAATTGGGTCTTCAACTCCTTTAATTCTATAGGGGTCATTCTGTACGGTGCCTTAGATACTAGCATTAACCCTGGCATGAGGTCTATCACGAACTCTGTAGGCTTGTCTGGAGGTAGACCAGGTAGATCTTCTGGAAATACATCTGAAAACTCTCGTACCACATCCAAATCTTCCATCTTTGACACCTCTGCAGTGATGTCGACCACAGATACTAAGTACCCCACTCCTCCCTTCTCTAAGCATCTCTTAGCTTTTAGGGCAGAGAGGATTACTTCCGCTTCCTAGGTAACTTGGTTTCAGTAAAGCTAAACTCTTTTCCCTTCTCATCTTTAAAAACAAGTTTTTTTTCGCCACATAATAAGCTAGCTGAATGATAGCCTAGCCAATCCATTCCCAAGATGACATCAAAGTCTGCCATCTCAAGTTGAACCAGATTTGCTTCTAGGTTTTGGCCCTCAATACTAACTGTACACGGCCCATAGCATTCATTCAACTCTACTTCTACTCCCAACGGAGAGCAAACTATCAAGCTTGGAGTTAAACACTTGACAGGTAATTCCATTCGCTTCCCAAAAGACATAGAAACAAAGGAGTGTGTAGCCCCAGAGTCAAAGACTACTCTACGGGTACACCAGCTATATTTACAGTTCCAGAAATTTAATTATCCCTTAGTTTTACATGCTCACACACAACAAAATAGTAAGCCAAATAGTAAGGGACATAATCATACCAGTAACCACATCAGGTGATGCGGCTGCCTCCTCAGTGGTGACTGCGAATATCTTTCCTTGCTGTGGCAGTTGCTCCTTAGGTAGTGTACAGGTCTTTGCATAATGACCCAATTGTTGACAGTTGAAACATTTGACATTTGAGTTTTGCCAGCTAACTGTGACGGTGGTGGTGCAGTAGTATTCCTTGCTGGCACTACAGTAGACTGAGCCTTGTATGGGCGGATTGGTTTAGTGTTCCCTCCACCCGATGTCTCAGTAGCAGGCCTCTTCAGTCCCTTGTTATGAGCAAAGAAGCTGTCTCTTTGGCTTGATTCAATTACCCTGGAAATCTGCACAGTCTCATTATACACCTTCTTCTCCAAATCCAAGACGTGCTCTCAGATTCTTCCTCGTAATCCCATGGTGAACCTGGGGGTCTTGGTTTCTCCCTCTTGCATACTTGCCGGAGCGAAGAAAAATAGCTCTTCATATCTTTGCTGGTACGCATCAACAGTCGACTGGGATTGTTGCAGATTTAAAAATTCCTTCTCCATTTGATCTCGAAAGCTCTTCGGAAAGTACTTATTAAAGAAGGCTCCCTTGAATATTTCCCAATTGATCTGAGTGTGCTTTATCTCCAAGTATGTCCGGGTAAAATTCCACCAGGAATTAGCGTCTTCCTTGAGCATGTGCATAGCAAACAACACCTTCTCATCCTCCATGTAAGTCATTAGATGGAAGTTCTTCTCCATCTCAGTAACCCACTATGCAGGCCATAGTGGTTTTCCTGGTTTCCTTGTGAAAGTAGGGGGTTTCAATTTCAAAAACCTATCCACCGCTCGGCTTAGGTCATTCTGTTCCTGTGTATTTGTTCCATACCATGGTGGTGGGTACGGATAGATCCATTGATAGGTAGACGACGTTGGGAATTAGTGTGGTGGTTGTAGATTCTGTCCTTGGCCCATCAGCCCCGTACTACCATCCATTGGCAGTGTGGTGTTATTTCCCCCAAACTCAGGCGTACCTTCTGTAGGGAAATATCCTAGTGGCCTGAACATCTTCAGCATCTCGTTCAGGAATGATTTTTTCTGAGCTTCCATCTGATAAACCAGATTCGTCACAATAGTCTCAGAGTTAGTGTAAGGAGGTCCTAGTAAATTTGTTGGTGCTCTGGGACTCTTCCCTTCTCCACCTTTTGGGTTCAGATTTTTCTCATCAATAGTTTCTGTTTCCACATTGTCCTCATCTTGGAGCACCCTGGAGTGGTGACGCTTTCATGAGCCTCTATGATCGTTCCCACCTGCCATCTCAGATTAGTTTTCCTACTTGGATCTGAGAAGAAGACATAACACATGAGGTACAATCAAATAGTCATGATAGTGTTAGTCTTTAACAAGTGCAAGGCGAAACTCGTAAGGAAACTTAAATCAAAATTTTAAAAAATTTTCTCAAAATTTTCTGGGCTTGGAATATATACGTCCGGTTGCAACATACCGGTCGCGGCACTGTGTATGGTAGTACGACGGGTATGTCCAGGCAGACAAACCTTTCGGAGTTCCCGAGAGGTACCAATCGATGTACCGGTCGTAGCCCTGTAGGGTATGGCGTGACAAGTATAGTCGACCGTTTAGGATTTTCTCCTGACTGAGAGGTACCGGTAGACATACCCAGGGGGTACCGGTTGACCGGTATGGGCAAAACCGTCAATCGGTATGCCCAAAATTGCCTTTAAAATGGTGAAAAAGTGAGTTTTTCTCACTTTTCTTCTTTCCTTTCTCTCTGGTGGCGATTCCTCTCTGGCTTGGTGAGTTGCTACAATCCGACCGGTGATCTTAGAAGCGATTTTCTTTCGATCAAGACCTTGAACATCATCTCTAAGTAAGTTTCTTCCTACCTTTCTTCCTTTTTACATCGTTTCGTCATGGTTTTTTGCTCAAAATCGAAATTTTTCTTGGTTTAGAAGATTCTAACCGTAGGAACTCTTTTTCTTTGGCTTAGAATGAGTTTAGGGACCTCTATGAGAAAAAGCCCTAAATCTATTTGAGGTTCCACCGTATGGTTTTTCTAAAATCAAATTTTTAGGTTTTTGACCTAGGTTTTGGTAAAAATCGATTTTTTCTATAATTTCTAAATTTCTTGTTTATTTGATGGATGCTTTGTTTCCGTATGGTGTTAGAGGGTTACGTAAGTCCTCCTCCCCAGATTTTGGGTGAGTTCGAGACTTTTTCTTCAATTACTGTCGTTACACTGCCAAAATTTCAGAAATTCTAACCAAATTCTCATTATGTTTTTGTTTTGTAGTTCAAAATGTCTCGACGTCATGGCACAGGTAAACATGCATTCGGTCTTGGCATGAACCTTTCGCATCCGCCGGTTCCGTAGTTCGATGAGCGATGGTTTCGTTCTGCGGCGGCACAAGCCCATTTCCCTGGTTTAAAAGGAAGAACATCGAGTCAGGACGACGTGTAAATTTAGAGCAGCTACAACGATTTGACGTTGAAGCGGCCTTTGGTGATCTTGGGTGGTTACCTGTCATTACTTACACTGTGACCACCCGCCCCAACCTCGTCAAACATTTCTACGCCAACCTAGAGGTCGAGGGAAATGTTAACGACTTCAGCCGTGGTAGGGACCTCCGCATCACCAGCTTTGTCAAAGGCGTTCCCATATCCTTTGACATCACCATCTTGCTGATCTTTTGGGGATACCCAATGATGGTGACTTGGTGTACTGCGCCCCCAAGATGAAAGGCTTTCTTACTAATGATCTGTGCCAGGAGGTTTCAGAGCAGATCCTTAACCCAGGAGTGCCCATGAAAGCTGCTAGCTTGAGACCTGTGCCTCGTGTATACTGCCGCATCATCCAGCACAATATTGTTCCTCAGAGCGGCCACTACAGTGAGTTGTCTCAGCTCACCCAGTACTTGACTTACTGCGTCTGCACCAGGGAGCGGGTCTGTCTCCCTTGCATTATTATCAGGACCATGCATCAGGCTACTCTGCCCGATCAGGTCAGTAACCTTCCTTATGGCCGACTTATCACTACTCTTCTGCGGCGCTTACGGGTAGACATGAGAGGTGAAATTGCGGTTGAGGACACCATGACCTCTGACATTGACTGGGATGCCATTATTCGGATGAGGATGGACAACCTACCGATCAGTGATAAGGAGTTAGAGGCTAGTCCTCGTCCGCTCAGGAGGGTAGCAGCAGTGGCAGCAGCAGCAGCAGCAGCCAATGCGGCTCATGCAGAAGAAGCACGGGATGATGGTGATGATGATGATGATCAGATAGAGGACATTCCAGCACTGGCACCACAGCCCACACCTACAGCGGGACCATCCCAGCCTCCTCTCGATACCGTAATGGGTATGTTTACGGAGATTCGGGATACCCAACGTGAGATGAGCCGTGACCTAGGGTACCTTTCTCGCAGCCTCAGAGTCATGCAGGAGCAGGTACACTGGCTTAGGGTTGCTTATGAGCGTGACCATGACATCACTGACCCTATTCCTCCTATGCCCCCATCCCCATGATAGATTTTTTTATTTTTTTTCTCCTTCACAGCATGGTTTTATTTAACAGGGTAATTGTCTGGCTTGTGGACTGTACCCTGTGGTACAATTAACTTTTACTTATTGGATGTTTTATGTTCAAACAATTTTCTTCTTACTTGTTATGATAATTTATGATCATTCTGCTTGTCACGATGGTTTTCTCATTAGAGCAGTTGTATTTATTAATTTCACCTTTAGTATAATACATTATGCTCTTTAGTATTTAGTCTCAGGGATCAAACAGGTGCTTAAGGTATGTTTTTATTAAGACTTTTAATTTTTCCTATCTCAGTTCATTGACTCAGTCAAGTGCATGTATGGTCTGTTGGACAGAGCCTAAGGGCTCTGATACCAAGTTGTCAAACCCTATAAGCACCCCATTTTTGCCACCCTCTGCATAAGTGAACCAATATGGTAGGTTTCTGACCTTTAATCCAAAGATTTGTGATTCTCCACTAAACCCCACAGCAGGGTCATGGGCTATTATATACTTGGATGAATAGGTTGTGAAATTATCTTCGAAATGAGACCAGAATCATCAAATTCTGACTTCAAACAAGGAAGATATCGCAGTTTGAAAGTGCAGGGGCATTTACATAATTATCATATCATGCATGCATTATCATTCAAACTTCAAGACATCATATCTGGGTCATTTAATATCAGAATTAGATCATTCAAAGGCCAATATTCCTTTTTTTAATCCTCTTCAAAGTGGACGTGAAAAATCCCAGGTAGAAGTCTCCGAAGGATCCCATGCAAGCTTTCATGCAAAATTATCGTTAGAACTTCAAAGCTTCATATCTTTTCCGTTCTATGTCGGATTCAGATGATTCCAAGGCCATTATTCTTCATTCATGATGTTATACAAAGTGGATGTGAAAAATCCCGAGTAGAAGTCACTAGTGGGCCCCATGCAAACTTTCATGCAAATTATCGTTAGAACTTCAAAGCTTCATATCTTTTCCGTTCTACGTCGGATTCAGATGATTCCAAGGCCATTATTCTTCATTTATGATGTTCTACAAAGTGGACGTAAAAAATCCCAGGTAGAAGTCTCTGAAGAGTCCCATGCAAAATTACACATGGAAATGACCATTTAACCTTTGGAAATTCATATCCAAATCAGGTGATTTCAGTTTCATTATGTTCCATTTTTAGTACTCTACAAAGTGGACGTAAAGGATTTCCGATTGAAGTCTCTGAAGGATCCCATGCAGAATGGTCAGTCAATTATCGATAATTAGCCTGCTTAAACTTCAGAAATTTATAAGTTGGCCATTTTATTTCCAAATAAGTTGATTCAATCTCCAATATTCCTCATTTTTAGTGTTCTACAAAGTGAAAGTAAAAAAATTAGAATAAAGGCTATCGAAAAATTCTGTGCGAAATGACAGCGGAAATGGCCCATGAAATGATAGAGAGAGAAAACCCAGTTAATTCCAATCAATCCAGTCAACTCAGCTCAACCCAAGCCAGTCTTGGCCCAACCCAGTCATTCCTTGTCAATCCGGACCAATTCATGATAGCACATATGCATGTATTTCTTTTATATATTATTATATAATGTATAATATATTATAATATATCATATAATATATACATATGTCTTATATGTATATTATATTATATATATTAATATATTAATATATTATGTAATTATATATATGTTTTATATATAGAAAACAAAGGATCCAAAGAGAGAGGACCGAAGAAAAAAAAGGGAAATAAAAAAATAAAAAAAAATCAGAGGAGATCGAGAAGAGGAAAGAAGCTGAAAAAGGAAAAGAAAAGATTGAGGCAGAGAAAGAGATCGGTGGGAGGAGGAGATAAGAATAAAAAAAGAAAAAAAAAGGAAAAGGAAAGAAATAAAGAGAAGAAGATCGGTGGGAGGAGGAGATAAGAATAAAAAAAGAAAAAAAAAGGAAAAGGAAAGAAATAAAGAGAAGAAGATCGGAGAGATGAGAAAGGAAAAAAAAAGGGAGAGGATTGAGAGAGAGAGAGAGAGAGAGAGAGAGAGAGAGAGGGGGGAGAGAGAGGGGAAAGGAAGAAAAAATATAAAGATCGGGGGGGGGAGGACCGAAAGAAAAAAAGGTAAAAAATAAAAAAAAGGAGAGGATCGAGAGAGAGAGAGAGAGGGCGGTGGAGAGAAATCGAAAGAAGAGAGAGAGAGAGAGAGAGAGAGAGAGAGAGGGGAAAGGAAAGAAAAATATAAAAAGGAGGAGGAACCGAAAAGAGGGAGGAGGAGAGAGAGCGGTGGAAAAAATCTGAATTAAAAAAAAAGAGAACCGAGAAGAAGGAGAGAGGGAGAGAAAAAAAAGAATAAAATAAAGAGGAAGAAGAATCGGGAAAGGGGAGAGAGGAGAATCGAGAGAGGGAGGAGAATCCGAAGGGAGAAAGAGAAAGAGAGAGAGAGGGAGGAAGAGAGAATCGAGAAAGGGAGAGAGCAGTGGAGATTGAGAAGAAGGAGGAGTTGGAGGAGGGAGAGAAGAACCGAGAAGAGAAGATGAGGAAGAAGAAGTCGCAGCAGCAACATTGGTAAGTGCTGCTTCTTTTCTTTGTTTATTTTGTGATCATCGACTTATTAGCCCATCATCATCCACCTTATGTCTCCTTAACCGAACCTAGCCACATCTGTTCATCAATTCACCTTCACACCCCACATCGCCATCCCATGAACTCTACCAATCCCCAACATCCACCGAATGCCCAACTGTTGTCCATACAACCCCATATTGCCCATCCATCCTCTGAAGAAAGGCTGGAACTGAAAACCACTCAGCCACCATCTGGCTATGCATCAAATCCAACCATTAGTCCACAGCCACCAGCAGTTTTCCACTTAAACCCCACCTGCATCAGCATTCTCATCCTACTATTGATCTTCCCACCAAATTTGGGCCATTGATTAAACCTATGATCATGATATACTTAAATCTTAAATTTTAATTTTATCATGTTGCTATGATGCTTAGCGAAAATCTGATTCATTGATGTTAAATTTGATAGGTTGACTGATAATTTTATTTTGATCATAAGATGACCATTAGATGAATTTTTAAGGTGATTGAAATATGCTTATTGATCTTGGAATAAGATGAAAATGGGGCCATTGATTTTAATCTTTTAGATGATTAAATATGAACCATTGGATGACTTGATCATGTGATTTAAGCAATCTGAACGGTTGGATTACCATCTTGAGTGATTTAAACCATTGGATTATATTTGGGAATATTTTAAGTGAATCTGAACGGTTAGATTACCATCAATAGTGATTTATACCGTTGAATTTTTCATCATTAGTGTTTTTTAGATGCACTGAGATATTTAGATGATCATTGCCATGTTTAGATGCTTACTGTCATGTTTGGATGCTCATTGCCGTGTTTAAATGTTCACTGTCATATTTGGATGCTCATTGCCATGTTTAAATGCTCACTGCCATATTAAGTCTTGCCATGCTTAGAAGATAGCATACTAGATCATGCCATATAGGCTCTTGCCTTATCTGCAATACATGCCATATTTGAGAGATTTTAAACAATCTTACTACATGTGAATTTCATGCCATAAATGTTTTATATGCCATATTTAGGTAGAATATTCTATTTTGGCAATAATTTAATTTATGCTGCACCTTAGTCGAACTGCCATATCTGTACACCTAGCAAACATATTAGGTGTGGGGGCATGCATTTAGGCATCCACATTCTCGGGAAGGGTATAATGGGAATAATAAAAATCATAATAAAGAAAGAGAATGATTTCCCAAACCTTCCAAAATTTGAATTCAGGAAAAAAAAAAAGGTAGCTCAGGATGATTTTACCTATCGGTAAACCCTAAACCTAGAATTGGTTCTCAACCCTAAACTTAAAACAGGTTCTAAACCCTAAACCTAGAATAGGTTCTCACATTCTAACCTAGAACAGGTTATCTTTTGCCCGAACTACGCGAATTCTGATTCCTAGGTCAAACCCTAGGATACGTAGGCCATTTGGGAGAAACCCAAATTCGGATCCACATCTTATTCCACTCGGACTATCCATAGATCCACTAGGATATCCACCCATCACAGCCCAAACTACGTGGATTCTGATTCCTAGGGCAAACCCTAGGATACGTAGGCCATTTGAGAGAAACCCAAATTCGGATCCACACCTTAGTCCACTCGGACAATCCATAGATCCACTAGGATATCCATTCCCATTCAACCCAGATCCCGAACTACGTGGATTCTGATTCCTAGGGAAAACCCTAGGATACGTAGGTTATTTGGGAGAATCCCAAATTCGGATCCACATCTTAGTCCACTCGGACTATCCATCGATCCACTAGGATATTTACCCATATTTTGATCCAAATAGGGTTATCCAGCTCGAACTACGTGGATTCTCATTCCTAGGGCAAACCCTAGGATTCGTAGGCCAATTGGGAGAATCCCAAATTTGGGTCCGCACCTTAGTCCACTCGGACTATCCATAGATCCACTAAGATATTCATCCCCATTCTAGTTCGAACTATGTGGATTCTGATTCCTAGGTCAATCCCTAGGATACGTAGGCTATTTGGGAGAAACCCAAATTCAGATCCACACCTTAGTCCACTCGGACTATCCATAGATCCACTAAGATATCCACCCAAGCCCGAACTACACGGATTCTGATTCCTAGGGCAAACCTTAGGATACGTAGGCCATTTGGGAGAAACCCAAATTCGGATCCACACCTTAGTCCACTCAGACTATCCATAGATCCACTAGGATATCAACCCCGAGCCCGAACTATGGGGATTCTGATTCCTAGGGCAAACCCTAGGATACATAGGCCATTTGGGAGAATCCCAAATTCAGATCCAAACTTAGTCCACTTGGACTATCCATAGATCCACTAGGATATTTACCCACATTTTGACCCAGATAGGGTTATCCACATTCCAACCCAGAATGGATTATCCATATTTTGACCCAAATAGGGTTATTCTTAGATCCACTAGGACTATCTATCAGTCTACATGGACTATCCAAATCCTAACCCATAAGGTTTCTCATCCATTCAAGCATAAACTTCAACTTGAACAAACAACTTGATCATGCACAAGCATAAATCACAGCCATAAACTTTAATCACACCTGAACTACGATGGTGAACCTGATTTTCAGAATAATTCCGTAATATGTAGGCAATCTGATGGATACAGATTCGGTTCAATGATATCAAACCACTTGGTTTGGATTTAACAGATAGAGTCTAGCATAGGAAAGGCATAGGAGACCGATTTCGATCGAGCGGTTTGGGTGCCTAACCCCATCCCATAATTGTAACCTGATGCTTACCCAATCTCTGATGGACCAGAAATCCAATCTAAGGGTCATGAGTCAATCGAAGTCTTACCTTAGGGTGAGATTTCACATTTCTAAGGTCCTAGACCTTAATCTAGGTGGCGACTTCCAAGATTTCTAACTTTGACCTCACACACCCCAATTCCAGCTGAACCAGAAGTGTGAGTGAACCGTCACATAACCAACGGTTCACACCAGGATCTCAATAAGACCGTGTCCACTCATACAAACCATTTCACATATTCATAATCAGAATATAATAAAATACAGTGAAAGTCTTAAATAAAATGAACTGAGTGATCTATTGATAAGTTTAATAAAATATCCAATTATTTAAATACCGAAACATAAATAAATATCCTTACATCAATTGTATCTCCAACTGAAAATAAATAAAATAAATTAAATCAACATCCTAAAGGTACACACAGAAAGGGCACTCGCATGAAGCGTCATGCTCATCCTCTTCTGCTTGCACTTCTAAAGCAGCAACACCTCCATACGCCGGAGCATCCATATAGTCCTCCACAGTATAACCTACATCAACATCTAAAAATAATGTGTACACAAGGTTGAGCTCACAACTTAGCTCAATAAGACAATCAGACAATGCAACAAACATATGCATGAGTAACATTCACATCATGGTCTGGTTTTAAGTTTGCAATATGCTATAGAAAGGATTGGCGGCCATCGCATCTCTATACACGAGTGTGTGAAGCCGCCCAATGGATCAAAAACCACTGTCGTCCCACATGCACCCACCATGGAATAGGGATAGAGCTAAAGCGTCCGGATCAAACACCGCCAACACTTCCCTTGATACCCTACCCATACCAACATGTAAGCCACTATTGGTGAGGGCTCGCAAACTGGGCTCGCAACTAACCAATCCTATATGTCATCACAATAGGTCCTATCCCAGCACAGCTCCCTACGGCATAGAGATAGAACTAGAGTCTAGTGGCCAGGTCGAAGACCACAGTGCCACTTCCTCCCCCTGATACCCTACCCGCATCAAGCATGCTAAGACAGAACGATACGAAAAGGTGCTAGTGTGAGGAATGATCCCAGACCCAGGCCCTTCCCATTCCATACACCAATGAAAATAATCACATGCCTAACAGTCACATTCTAGCATAGCGAGTATGCATGAACAATAATAATAATTGAAAGTAGAGGATGACATGCGAGTATGCACAAACATCAGTCCATAGCATCGTAATTATTAACAATGTTTTACTGTTATTAAATTATTAGGGTCTAGGTCAGATTATCTTACCTGATACTTGTTTGATAGCTTACTCTGCGTCACAGAATCCAAACTTGCTATCACAAGGTCCTACACGATGTTAGGGTCGAATTAGAATAGTTTTCCTAGGATTTACGTTGGTCAAAAAACCAACTAGGTCAAAAATACTCCTCACAGTGCATACCGGTCCCAGTACCGGTCACAAGTACTGATTGCGGCACTATGGGGAAAGGTGCGACCGGTATGGTCGACCGGTCACCCATAGACCAGTCTCCGAGAGGTACCGATCGCAGTACTGGTAGCATATGGTGCGACCGGTATGGTCGACTGGTATGTCTCCGGAAGACCATACTTCTGGTTCTCGCCTTCCATCGGTCACCCCCTATTGATTCTAGGGTTTTTCCTATATATTCTAGGTCTGAGCACTGAGTTAGAATTGTTTCCAACTCCATTTAAGTCCTAGTTTCGATGATTTTCAACCTAGAAATTGAATCTAGGGTTTACCGACTAGATTAGGGTTTGACGGCAAAAATATGGTTTAGATCAATACCTCGCTTTGCATGGTATTGATCCAATCATGACTAATCATCCTAGAACAATTGAACTAGAGGAAGGTTTAAGCACTTACCATTGGTTCGTGGTAGAGAGTTCTTCGTCCAACGGCAATGGCGGCTCTTCCCTCTCCTTCCTAGCTTCTTCTCCTTTTTCAATCTCTTTCTCCTCTCTAGAGTTTGTGAGGATCAATGAGAGAGATTTTAGGAGGTTTAAGGGTCCTTATATAGGCTAGGGTTGAGTTTAGGATGTCCCTTTATGTTAGGAAAGTCCTAAGATTTGAAATTTGGAAAGTGGGACCCGTAGAGAACCTTTCCCAGATCTAAGTGGTCTGTTGCGCAAACCATACCGATCGACCGATACCATCAACCGGTATGAAAATTTCATCCTAAATTATGGTCCGTTTCATACCTGGTTGTCATCTGCTCGTCCCGTCTGGCCCGGTGATGATTGGAAGACCTATTATGACAAGAATTAAAGGTTTAGATCGGGTTTATGGAGTGCGGGTCTTACATTCTAGGTAACTCAAGCCTAAGGGCCGACTACACTTGAAAACCCTCGGCGCTGGTCAGGACTATGCCTGCCCTAGCGTGGTCTTTATTAAAGGCTTCATCCATGTATAGAGTCTAAGTAATGGGCACTTCCTTATTTGGGGTCAGCTTATACACTTGTATGGTTGAGTTAGAATTTTTTGGCGCATCTTCTTCATTTGGAAGGGAACTCTCCTAGATGAAGTCTATTATGGCTTAGACCTTAATAGCTATTTAGGGCTAGAATTTGAGGTCGAACTCTCCTAGTTCTACTACCTAATTGATCATTCGTCCCAAGACATCCGACTTGGATAAAACCTTCTTTAATGGTATATTTCAAGGATCTTGATGGTATAACCTTGGAAGTAGGGACGTAGCTTTTGAGCAACTATGTCTAAAGCTAGAGCTACTTTTTGATCGGCTTATACTAGGTTTCAATGTCTAGTAATACCATGCTGACCTAGTAGACTGGGAGCTGAATCTTCTCACTTTCTTTTACTAGTACACCACTGATAGCTTTTCATAATAATGCTAGATATAATTGCAGCTCGTCCCCTGGCTCAGGGCTGACCAGGTGTGGAGGAGATGATAGATATTCCTCCAGATCATCAAATGCCTTCTGACACTCAGGTGTTTAAGTGAAGGGCTTAGCTTCCTTCAAGGTTTTAAAGAATCAGAGGCATCTGTCGGCCAACCTTTACATGAATCGTTCAAGAGCTGCAACTTGGCCAGTCAGTTCCTATACCTGTTAAGGCTTTGTAGGTGCAGTCATCTTTTGAATGGCTTTTATCTTGGTGGGGTTGGCTTCTACTCCCGTTGTGAAACAATGAAGCCGAAGAACTTACCCCAGAGGACTCCGAATGCATACTTAGCAGGATTAAGGCACATGTTATTATTTTTGAGGACATCGAAGGCTTCATTGAGGTCGTCTAGATGATTTCAGGGCTGCTTGTTCTTGATGTAGAAGTCATACGCATACACTTCCATATTATGGTCGATCTGGTCCTTAAAAATCTTATTAACTAGTCACTGATAGGTTACCCCGGCATTCGTCCTTCCTAATGGCATGACCATGTAGCAAAATGGGCCTTGGTTAGTAATGGATGCAGTGTGTTCTTCATTTTTATGGTTCATCTTGATCTGATTGTATCCAGAGTAGGCATCCATGAAAGAGAGCAATTCATGGCCTATAGTTGCATCTATCATTTTATCTATGCTAGGCAAGGGGTAGCAGTCTTTAGGGCATGCTTTATTTAAATTAGTAAAATCAATACAAATATACTATAAGCCTCCCGACTTTGGCACCATTACAACATTAGACAGCCAGGTTAGTTAATTAACTTCCTTAATAAAACCAGCATATAATAGTTTATTGACTTTTTGGTCTATCACAACCTATCGCTTGGGAATGAGGGATCTCTTCTTTTACTTCATAGGCTTGTGGTTAGGATCAATTGTGAGGTGGTGCTCAATGAATTCGCGGGGTATGCCACACATGTTGGCTACTGTCCATATGAAGACATCATCATTTCTTCTGAGGAAGGTGATAAGCTGCTCCCTCTATTCGCCAGTAAGAGACGAACCAATTTGGAAGGTACGCTCGGGTGCATCTTTAGAGAAGGAGATCTGGACTAGCTCCTCAGTTGGAGTGTCTTTCTCCTATCAGAGATTTCATGGAGATCCTCAATGAGGATTGGCTGAACAGGTGCTCCACTGTATGTCTTTAAATTTACGGCATAGCATTGCCTGGCCACAGTCTGATCAGCCTTGCAGTAACTTATCCCTTCTTTAGTAGGAAACTTCATAACCAGATAATAGGTCGATAGACATGCCCTAAGTTGATTGAGGCCTGGCCGACCTAAAATGGCATTGTGGTAGGATGGGATGTCTACCAAATACATCATTACACAACTTACCCTGTGGGGATCTTTGCTGACTTTGGTCTCTAGGCTAATGGCTCCTTCCACCATGACTAGGTCACCAGAGAAGCTGATGAGTGAATACCTGATGGGCTTTAACTGCTTGTCATCCAAGTCCATCTATGTGAAAGTGTGATAGTATGAGACCTCTGATGCGTTGCTAGTGTCTACCAGGATCTTGCCTATATTATAGTGATCTTCAATTGCTTGATGACAATTGCATCTTTTGAGGAATGACTATGTCAATTAGGTCCACATCATTAAAAGAAATAAACTCCCCTATTTGAGGCTTCTTCCCTTTCTCTTTCACAACCTTGATGCTACAAGCTCTACTGGACTGTATACCATTATAGGCTGGAGGAGTTTCGAGGATGGCATTGATTTGTCTTTGGTAGTGATAAGGCCAGACTGTAATTAACTTGTGGTAGTCTGGACAGGCTAGCTTATGGTCGGCCAGGGCGAGGTCATTGTTTAACCCTGGGTAATTAGTCAGTAATGGTTGAGGTGGGCTCCTCTGTCGAACCAGCCAAGCATAGGGATGGTTGGGATCTCAACTTTTATGAGACTACAATGTATCTACTTTGAAATCCTAAAGGTCAGCCATCTATGCTAGGTTAAGGTTGGCAAACTCTTGGATGAGCTACAGAGTTGAGACATCTTCTTGAATGATGGGAAGTCAGGTTGAGACAGGTTGAGCTCCCGAACTCGTCTTCTACTTCCCTTCTTGACCTGGCATTTTTCCTTTTGTCTTTGAGGGGGTGTCCCATGGGATCAGATGGATTACTTTTAGGTTGACACGATGGGGAGGTCATCGTCATGTGGATGGATTTTGGCTGTGAGGATCCCTATCTTTCTTGGTGCCACTGCCTTCTACTTCTGTTCTGCAAGCATTCATCGTAGGTCGACCAGTCTTTAGTTGCTTGCCTTCAGGAATTAGTGAGTTGTCTACAAATTCCTCCCAGTAACCATTGTTGATGTTTTCAATGAAGAGAGCCTTGAGATGTCGGCAGTCATTTGTATAATGGTCATACTCATTGTGATGGTGGCAGAACCGCCACGGATTCTGTTCATGTGGCTAGCTGTGCATTGGAGGTGGAGGCATCATCAGAGGGTCCTCTTGATGTGCATGAACTTTGACACCGGCTTATTCAATGTATGATAAGCCTTCGAGTCTGGATATGCAAGAGGTCCAGGGTAGCCTGTTTTCTATGTGGCCTATTTCTCAGACTTTGCTTTTTTGTTTTTCTCACCAGTCTTCGTTGACTTGTCAGACTGATCTTATCTTTTCCTATCGGGTGCCCCGGAGGAGGAACCTTTCTCCCTTTTTGCGGCTGCAGCAACAGCATTGCTGGAGGTTGCGTGTCTTTTACACCGATGGAGCATTTTAGTTAGATTTTGAGGAGGCTTCTTAATGATAAAACATATCAACTAGGTGTTGCGGATGGAAGATTTAAGATCTTCTGTGGTGACATCATGATAAAGATCCTTAATCTCGAGGGCTAGCTTGTTGAAGCGGGCGATGAATGTCCTGAAAGATTCATCTTTCCCTTGCATCAGTGCCATGCGGTCTGAGACTATTTTCTTGGTTCCTCTGCTACATTGGAAATGTGTTAGGAACTGAGACTTAGTTTTCTAAAAGTATTTATATTTGGCTAGCATCTCATAGGGTAGACCAGAAGGACTAGCAGTATATGGCATCATTGTATTCATGGAGGGGTATCTCCATTCTAAAGTTGTCGAGTGCTTTTCAGGGTTAGTGGGGCCGTTATATGGAGTAATCGGCGACATGGTGTAACCTTCCAGGAGAGGGAAATGCATGATTGCTTTGGACAGAGATGTCATGGCACTGAACGTAGGTTGGATGTAGATGTCAATGCCCTACTCGATCTATTGTAGAAGTTAGATCAGGTCCTTGAGTTGCTGCTGCTGTTCATTCGTGAGCGGTTGCGGCACTACAGGTATTGGGAGAATCGTCTTGTTTGAGGTGGCTCGCTGTTTTAGAGTCGGATCGACATGTTCTTATGCATAATTCACGGATACATTGTTTTTTTGTGGTCGGACAAGACATTCGAGAGTGGAAACTCACAGAGATCGTGGTGGATGGCTGTTACTAGATCCCGCAACACTCGTAGCTCATCTGGTGGCTGGAGTACTATCTTATTGTTAGGTGGGGCCTACAGAACATGTTGTCCTAATACCCTCTGCCCATGAGAATGACGGCTATGGCTTTGATGTTGCCATGCCCGTACTGTCTGGGAGATCGACTGGAGGCCGGTGCTTGGTCTCTCAAATTTTGAAGCTGTGGATTGTTAGGGGCTCTACCCCACGGCTGCATTGGTGCACCCTTGGCAGGTCCAGGGGTGCTAGTGCAAGTACTTGTTGTTGAATGAGTTTCACCAGTGCTTTAATTTGTTGAGTCATTGCTTGCAATGTGCTGTAGTTGCTATTGTTATGCCATACAGCCTAAGGAGCAAGCAGTGGTGCGTCGTTGTTGACTGTCTGGTCAACTTCATCACTAGGCATGTTTTTATTATTGGGGAGGTCATCACTATGGCTGCAAAGTCCATAGATGTGAGTTCTCCTTGGTGGAACCATTGTTACAGTGAACAAGTAGATGTAAGCTTGGGAATTGACTACCAACTAGGGCCCTACGTTGGGTGCCAATTTTTATCGCCAGATTTTGTTCGTTGTATTGATTGGGACACCTATCATAAAGAAAAGAAGACAACTGAGTTGGGATGGTTAGATAACCTGGGGGCTACTCCAATGCCTAAGTTAGCTCAAGGGCTATAATCAGATGAACTCAGGTAATGAAGGCCGAGTTTGAGGTAAAAAAGGGCTTTGGTAGAGAATTCAGTAAGCAATAGCTTGGAAGTAAAGGTTCCGATCTGATTACCTTCATAATGAGGGTATTTATTGAGCATGGAGTAACCTTGAGACATCTCTCTGCAGTTACACAGATCTTGGAACTCATTATTAGATCTTAGGGGGCCGTTGTAGTGGATAGGGAGTCTTTGTACACTTTCCTCCCTTGATTAGGGGGTTGCAGAGGTGTAGGTCTAATTTGTAGCCATATGATGGAGATCCAATAACTAGATGACCTATAACAGCCTTTAGGTTGCCTTACGGAGTGGTGGTGCACGTTTTGATCTCTCTTGGGGGGTACAACATGTGTAGGTAACTGTATAAAGGTGGGTTGTAAGACCAGCATACCATGAACCCAGTCTAATCTTATGTTCTTGTGTCATGATCAGTCTTCCCATCAAAATCTGCTCAAGCGAACCAAACGTATGAAGGAACCACAAGACCAGGTAAGCAAACAGTCAAAATAGTCAAACCAGTTAAATTTAGTTTATGTGGTCGACTGTTTTGGTTTGTGTGGTTGAGATCAGTGAGTAAACAGATCAATGTGTGGTCTACTGTTTTAGTTTGTGTGGTCGACGGATTATGAGACTGGTGAGTCAATCGATCAATCTCTAAACCGATTCTGTGTTTAGGAAACTTTCCTAATTTGAAGATGACTCTCTCTTAATTAAGAGAGGACTCTATATGGAGACTTTTTCTCTATATAGAGGACGTCCCTCTACTCTATTTTACTCTTTTGCTTATTCCCAAACCCTAGAACTAAGGAAGAAAGGGAGAGGAGAAGGAGAAGGAGACTTGGAGAGGAAATAGGCTTGAAGGAAGGAGAAAGGAGTTGCAGACAGAGGAGTTGCCAATGGAACTTTGACCTACCACAGCGAAGATCAACGGTAAGTACCTTGACTCTGTAAAAGGATAGGTTACAGTAGGATGGTGGATTAGAGACCTTAATGCAAGGAAAGATTAGATCTAAACCTATGTCAGATCAGATCTAATATCAATGATGATTCTAATATAAATTCATTACAATGATTAGGGTGTTAATGGAAGGATTTAAACAAGGTGTAATGGCAATAGAATGACTTTAGGATGAACCCCATTGATGAGCCAAGGTGTTGACTCAAAAGGGAATTCGGATTGGAAAATAACCTGACCACAGTTTGTTTGGTTGCATCACTAGTCGACTATATGTGAGACCCGTGAGTAGACTAGTGACTCTCAAGAAGTTGCCAAGAATTCTTTGGTCACATCATTGGTCACATCATGTGACCAGTCAATGTCGACCAGTCAATTGTCAATAGCCATAGTTTAGATTTCGACTGCTGTAATTCGATGAAATCAGACCCCAATCTAAATTCATTAATTGTTAAGGTTTCCAACTAGTTCAAAGTGATTTTCATAACTTGGAAGAGGAACAAACATCATTCACAAGTAAGGGAACAAGACCTAAACTAATTGGATAATAACAAGCTACTCTTCTCTTTTATTTTATGTTGATTGATATGATGCCATGCTTGAATGATTGGTTGTGCATCTCATATGTCATCCAATAACTGCTATTTATGTTCATTTATATTTAATTATTTTATTCTTTATACTATTATGATGATGAAGATAGGAATATGCATGTGCTTGTGTGTGTGGTTGACGTATTGGATTGGATAGAGTATCAAGGGGAGTACTGACAGGGTGTGATCTAGGTATTCTAGCTCTATCTTTATTCTATTCTTCGCGTTGACATCGCTGTATTGCAGTTACCTTCATGGAACTAGTATGCCATAAGGTATCAGGGGAGCTATACGCAGTGTGTTGCTGTAAGCTCTACTAGCAAGCCTTAGCTTTATCTCTATGGGCGTATTGAGGGATGCTGGGATAAGGCCTTGGATACAAACTTTGATGACATCTAGGATTGATTAGTTACAAACCCAGTTTGCAAGCCTTGCCAGTAGGGGCATACGTATTGGTAAAAATAGAGTATCAGGGGGAGTTCTGGAGGTGTTTGATCTGGGATCTCTAGCTCTATCTCTATTTTGTAGTGGGTAATGTAGGGCGACAACGGTGTGTGATCCATTGGACGTGCTCACACTCTCGTGCATGGAGGTGTGGTAGCCACCTATCCTTACCATAGCACATTGCAAACTTATACCAACCCAAAGATATGAATATGACTGCATGCATATGTTTGCGCATTGTTTTGTTTTTCTCACTAACCTAAGTTGTGAGCTTATCCCACAATATCGTTTTCTTTTTAGTTTCTAATGATGCAGGTAATACCATTGAAGACTACATGAATGCGCCAACATATGGACATGTGGTAGCTATGGACAAGCAAGCTGTGGAGGACGAGTATAACTCGTCATATGAGTGTTTCAACTATGTCTATGTTTAGTGGTTAACTTTCGTATTTTGGTACTTGCAATAGATATTAATTATGTTTTGGTTACTTGGAGATAATCTGGTTTATTATTTACTTATCATTGTACACTCAATTCATTATTAATAAAGACTTTCGCTTATTATTTATCATCTCTGTTTGTGATGTGGATATGTATGGTTTGAATTGTTGGCATGGTCTTACGAGATCCTAGCTTGAACCATTGGTTCTTATGATGGTTCATTACACTTTTGGTTCATCTAGAATTGGGGTGTAACATGGGTTATGGAAAGGTTATCACATTGGGCTGATTTCTGGCATGTATGTAACCATCTGCGAGCCCTAGATCATTCTTGGTTCTATATCTTTGAGATGTCGACACATGTCAGTTTGGATACTGGGTCTGTAAGGTGCCACATGTTCATTTCTGATTAGCTGCATTCTGCATGGTCCTAAAATCATGAAACTTTTTTTTACAATGACTTTTGTGAATAAGTATTGGGAATAATAAGCTGCCCCATTCGAGGTCTACTCAAGATTTTCTTGGGCAGTCCTTTGATTCATTTCTATGTTTCAAGTCTGTATATTGAGTTGAGGATTTGGTTTTGGTGACAAGTCACCCCCCTTGGCCAGTTAATGTCGGGAATCCAACTTCGCTGGGCATATAGTAGCAAGTAACGTAACTTAGAAATTTTGGATGTTTGGTGACAAGTCACTCCCCTTCGGCTAATAATGTCGGTGTGCTGACTTCGCTAAACTAAGTTATAGCATTTGAGATTTAGAATTATTAGGGTTTTGTTACAGCAAGTCACCCTCATTCAGTTAACATCATTGGTGCCCATGTTTGTTGAACTAATTTGAAGCATTGAAACTTTGTTTGTTTGAGGTTATTGGTGACAAGTCACCTCCCTTGGTTGACACTATTGGTCACCCGACTGTGTAGTATTGGTTTTGAAAAGAAAGTCATTGGCTATGTACTTTCTATCCATGAGGAAGAAAGCTTTGGAGTCTATTGCTGGACTCTTTGAGAATTTTGATTGCTCACTCGACTTTGATAAAACTCGTAATGTTCTTGTGGCATATAAAATGCATGTTGCCAACTTTATTGGAGGCTAGGATGCCCCTACCCTTTATATCAGGTATTGTAAATTGAATCAAAAGAGATAAAATATTCTTAGAATGGAATTTACTTTATTGATATGAATAATGTGTACATTCGTTGGTAATACTTACGAAGATTATTGGAGTGCCGACTCCGTAATCGTTTCTAAGTAGTACGTGCCTGGGCGAGTCATCTTCGCAACTCGATAAGGCCCTTCCCATGTTGGAATAAGCTTGCCTTGCCGTGTTGGTTTTGACACCTCAGTTCAGCACAAAACAAGGTCTCCAATGATGAAGTTTAGCTCTCGAACTTTATAGTTAAAGTATCGAGACACTCTTTGTTCGTAGATTGCTACCTGATGAGCTGCTTCCTCCTGGGCATCTTCTAAGAGGTCATGTTCACAACAAAGGTTCTCGTCATTGTACTCATCAGAATAGTGAGACACCCAGTAGGTCGTCTTAATGACTTCCACCGGTATTATTGCTATTGCCCCATACGCCAGTATGAATGGGGTTTCGCCAGTTGCTTGACGACTTGTGGTTCTATAAGACGACCAGATAACTCTTGACAACTTTTCTTTCCACAGGATCTGGGCTTTGTCTAACCTTCTAGCCAGTCCTGATAGGATGGTTCTATTTTGTGATTTTGTCTACCCATTTACTTATGGGTAGCCTACATAAGTCTTTTTGTACACTATGATCTTAAAATTCCTTGCTTATGAATTGCAACCCATTGTCTGTAACCAAAATTACAGGGACTCCAAATCTGTAGATTACACAAAGCTTGAAGAACTCTTCTACCTTCTTAGTTATTATCTTCCCCATGGGTTGGACCTTGATCAACTTGGTGAAGTAATCGATGACGACTTTTAGGTACTTGCCATCGGAAATGGACCCAGGATATCCATGCCCTAGACAGTAAATGGAATGGGTGTGGGCATGGGCAGCAACTGAGTTGTTGGTTGGTGTTGTATCCTATCATGCTTCTGAAAATTCTCTCATTGTTGGACATAGTCAGCACAAGCCTGTGGCATATTGGGCTAAAGTATCCTCATCGCAGCACGTTGTAGCACATAGCTCGGCGACTGATTTGACTTCTGTAGATTCCTTTGTGTACCTCGGACATGGCATATTTGGCTTCTAAAGGCCGAGGCATCTGAGCAAAGGATGGCAGAAGGACTTCTTGGTGAGGAGTCATGTCATACCCCAATTTTTAACTCATGCCAGGGCTGTGAATAGAACAATTATCGTCATCCTATTAACTGCCAAGAACTCAACATAGGTCACTACATTACGCCATCTCATTCCATAAACACAATAACCACCACATAATCGGAGTAAAACACAAAATACAATAGATGACTTATATAAATTCAAGTTATCGTCACTAATGGATTCTAAATGATATTAATACGATTGTAACATGTGTTATTCTGTCTCAATAAAACTCAAGACATAATGTACTACATCAAATAAAGTACTGGAACATATAAGTATTGGATAACATGTCTGACCAAAGTACTAAAACTAAATCAGTACGCTATCAACTCCAACTTGGTCTTTAAAGACACAAGTATAATAAGGAATCCAAGTTGTCGTTCCCTTGTCACCGAAATCACAAGTAATAAAAGGAAAGCTCCATGAAATCAGCCATAGTAAACCTACAACAAAATGTAGAAAAAAGTGTGGATACATAAGGGTGAACTCTTCAACTTGAGCTCAGTGAGAAAATAGAACATGCAAGCAAGTAATAATACATGGACTAATAACATTTAATGGTCTGGTAATGTCTGCTATGCGCTATGGTAGAGATCAGCTACACTTTCTGACCTCGCCCAATCTTCCATGTGCGAGAGTGAATGGGCAATCACTCGGTACTGCTCTAGTAGTCACCACTGAAGCCATGCTACTCTCATTGTGTGTTTGATAAAGGGCAGTCCTAGTCAGAGATGCTCCAACGAACTCTACTAGGTCACCTCCTTTATTACCAAACTCACACCAGTACCTAACCCCCTACAAGCTAGGGTCATGGGGTTTATGTAACTAATCAGTCCTATATATCAATACAAGTGCACCTATGGTAACCCAGCAATGATCTTAGTTCATTAGCTAGAATAATTGGCAATGCAAAACAATGCCAATGTGGCGGACCGGTCCAGCGGTCCTTGACCGCATTCTGATACCCAAACAGGCTAACCAAACATCATACATTCACAATAGTAAATCGTAATGCACATGCATGAAAATTCACAGACATTGGATGGCAGGTTATTAAACAAGATATAACACAAACATGAAGGGTTCATTAGAAACACTCCATAAAATAAAGTTAAATCTATCCCTCACCTATCAAGTGAGATCTATACACACCCTCCGTGCTACATAGGCTTATCCTGGCTCGCTGACATTACACCTATAAGTGTCATAGATTCATTAGTTTAATTGTATTATCTTAACTTGTTAATTTATATTATCTTCTGATGCCCCCGGACGTAGGTGATGGCATATGCCACAGCCCATTCTGGGGAATCGGGCATGATATCTGGGTCAACCCTCGTGGCAATCCGAATCTTCCAGCGATCAAGAACCAAAATGATCTACTAGCAAACCCTACAGTCTACACAAACATTATTCATAATAATTAGTAATAATTAATAATCATTACAGAAAAATAATAAGGGTTGCAGTGGAATCATAATAGAGAATAAATGCTTATAATGTTATCAATACATAATATGTCTGTTATGTCTAACAAACTATTTCACACATACCATTTATATTACATAATTCTCCATACTAAATAACTAGAATAAATATAAAATAACATACTATAGATAGACCAAACCATATCTATCTACAGATATCAAAATGGACGCGAGACACTGACTCAGGTCCCATAAATATAATTTTTATAGGTACAACCCTCAACATGTTCTCTCAACGGTCCTCCACCTAGAGAAGTACCCTCCACGTCCGTAGGATCCATATCAACTATCAAAGAAGAGGTACCTGCAACCAAAACTAAAAGAATTTTGATATCGAGGGGTGAGTTTCCATCCTAGCTCAGTGAGAAGTCAGGTGTCAATGCAACCCTAATCAACGATTTAATGAATGCAATAAAGAAGCAAATAAACAAGCAATTGTGAGTGGCAGTCAATGTGTATGCAGTCATGGCCAGCCTGTACCCTAGCGAGGATCAGTCCCATACCCCACTACCTAAGTGATTGCCCCATACCCCACTACCTGAGCAATTGCCCCGTACCCTACCACCTGAGCATACACTTGTACCCTACCACCTGAGTACTTTGTACCCCACTACCTGGATAAAGTTCCCTCGCTAAAGCACAAGTCATTAGACCATGGTTGATGCCTGATGCATGAGCATACAATAAATAGGGCTACACCCCTAGTAGAGATCCCTGTTCTACTCCCATGGACTGATCGTTCCCCCACTAAGGTATAGCCAGGCATATGGCCGTGTATTGTGCTCCCACATGCCATACGATCATATACCCTATCAACACAATCACATCCATATCAATTATCATAGAACATGGAATGTGCACATAGTAAATAAAGTTGTACTCCAGTAAAGATCCTGGATTCCCACACCCACGGTATGTCATGTCTCCATTAAGGTACAGTCAATCCCAACGTGATTCATGAAGTTACTCGTTACATGAACCACTATACATGGTTGGCATCCTAACATAGATCCCTGGATCCCCACTCACATGGATCACTGTGTCTCCACTAAGATTCTAGCAGACCAACATGGTACATATCCCCATGCTCCATCACGTCACATGCACCATCATACATGACATGCAGACATAATGGTATGAAATACAACACCAACATCATGGCCCGTGTATTGTATCCCACACACCATACATCCATCATACAACATCCAACATACATAGTGATTATTATAATGCAAATGCATGAACAATTATATATAGTTTATTGGATGACATGTTATGAAAGGAAAACAACAATCAACATATAGCACAATACATGCTCAAACTCTACGGAACCCAATCCCTCACCTATAGACACCAAAGGTGCTACTGAAACTTGAAGCTGACAGAAGGCTCTATCCACTACCCATGGTGTTTTACCTAATTAGTTATGTAAATAACTTTTAAACCAGCATGGACAAGTCCTAGAGTCCATGCACGGGTCCCAAGATAAGTTAGGAACTGAAAGGTTGATCTTCCTAATCATTTTTAGGCTTATAAGTTAAATAGACTGAACTGGAGGATAGAACCGAATGATCGTTTATCGGTATAGTTATCTGGTTAACACTTAGTCATTTCTGGACCGGAGGATAAATTGGATGGCCAACCATCCGGTAGACCATTTGGTTCATATCTACTGTTATAATAGTGTGGTTCTAGTAGGTTTTTCAAAGGCTTTGTTGGGTGGTGTATCATCTGACATTGCCTCTAGTTCCTACCTTCTGTTCATGTCACCTATTTATTCCATCGATTGTGCGTCTGGTTTGCTGCCGTCGATTGAGCATAACACATGTCCCTATACCACTGATCCAGTTTGCTGTCGTCGGTTATGCCTCCAGTTGTGCCATGGTCATTCAGCCAAGGCATTTGTCTTGGCGAAGGCTTAGTCTAAATCACCTGAAGGAATGGTCACAACTAGGCCTCCAGTTGGTGCCTCCGGTTCAGACCCATAAACCATGTCACGAATGGAGTTTTGGTCTCCAAGCTTAGGAACGGTTCCCACTTCAATGCTCCCATAATAGTTGGTGGAAAACTTATTCCCACCATCAATGTGACTAAAAGGAGCCTTTAAAGCTCCATTTAACTCCTTAATGGAGTGGGTAAACCAAACCACGGTTTTTATGTTATTAATGGTTGTCACCATTAATAGTGCTCAACCACCATGATTTCCAGCCTTAAATACTAAGGAAGAAGGAGGAAGTTCATTGTACTTACCTCCACGGGGGTGAGGCTAGGGCTTGGAGCTTTACCTCCTCTTCTTCTCTTCTTCCTCTCTCTCACTCTCCCACGGTTCCAAGGAGGAGAAAAGGAGGAATAAAGCCTCCTTTATAGAAATCAGGGAGAGAGAAAGGCCAAATCTTGCGATCAATCGACTGGTGCCAACCATCTGGTTAGTCATCCGATTGGGCTAAAGTATAGATTATTGGCCAGCTATATGGCATGAATGCTTTGGGATGCATATCCCTTTCACCTAAGGTCTACTAGGGCACCTTACCCTACCAAATACAAGTAGTAAAGACTCATCTAAGGTTCGGATACCACTATCGGGTCTGCATCAGGTGCTCCATCAGTCGATGTGTAGAGACCTAGCACAGGAGGAATCTGGCTTAGTAAGGGATTCTAGGTGTAGGTTTTACAACATAATACCAAAAGTACGTACATAAGGAGCACAAATGGGCTGGATAAGGCTCCTTTGGGACTATCCGATTGTAGTATCCTTTTGGAGGCTGGAACTGGTCCTCCATCTGGACCTGGCAAGGACCCTTCTGGAAGGGTCCGGCAGCAGCTTTGGTTGCAAAGTAGTGCGATCGGACCTTACGATTTGACCTTTCTCAGATTCTATTAGAATCCGGGCATTGCCTATTCCAAAGGCAATAAGTTCATTATCCCTTATCCAAATCACCTCAGGTTTTTTTTTATGAAACTAAACTTAAAATATAATATCTCCACAAAAAAGGACATCCAGTAGGTTTAGCCTAATGAATCATTCGCCAAAGTCGAACCTTCAGAATTAGATCTAAATCTGTATATAGTATTTTACAGATATAATATCTCCCTCTTTCGGAGTCCAAATAGCTTTATTATTTTTATATAATACTCTAGACTGACATTAGAATATCCATATGAAATTTCAAGTCATTAAAATTGAGGTACTCCTATAAACTATGTCTTCCAATTCAGACTTATAGAATCTGATTTAGTTTATGCACAGTAAATTGTAGAGATGATATTTTCCTCATCCTGAGTCCAACTAACCTCATCCTTTTTTGTTGTATAAACTAGACTTACAAGAGAATATCATATCTATATTTCAGATCTAAATTATTTATTTAGTTTGGTCGAACCTTTGTTCCAAATTCATGTTTCAACATTGGCCAGATCTGCAGGAGTGTGATCCATCATCCTCCTTGAGTTATGGATAATGTTCACTCACTTTCTTATTTGGCCATTAATGGTTATTGGAGGAGAGTGTCCTCACCTTCTAGAGATGGATGAATCTCCAAGGGATTATAGAATTGAAGATTATAATTAGTAGGATAGATGGGAACATTCCTTAGCTTCGAAATCGACATCTCTAACGATGGTATATGCCTTGTAATCTCCTTTAAAGCTGGTACCCTCTCCCAACTATCCCATATACATGGTTTATTGTGGTCTTCCCCAAAAAAAAATTTGATTATTCTAACTCTCTTTTAGTAAAACCCTAGAGTTGTTTAGGGTTGATTAGAGTCCTAGTAACCTTGGGGTTTCCTAGTAGAGATGAACTACAACCACTCTTAAAGCTGTTGGGCCCCACCAATGCCAGATGAAGGCCTACTGCTACCCTCCAATTATATCTTCTAAATCATCCACACTAACAATCCATCCTTCTCCCCCAAAGGGAGACTTAGTAAATAACCAAATATAACACTGGGGCTAAGGGTTAATTTTGTAATTTTTCTTACATCTCCCCCTTCGGGAGCCTAGGTATCACCGAAAGAGAATTAAGAAAGACTCATGGTAACCATTCGATCCGACAAAATTAGTAATATTATTCGTAAACGTATTGAGCAATATAATAGAGAAGTAAAGATTGTGAATACCTACACTGTACTTCAAGTGGGTGATGACATTGCATAGCGTCCCAAGACACTAGATATTAAGGTTTATTGAACGTTTAAATAAAAATTTAAACGATTCTTTATTCATCGATTTTAATCTTTCCTAAAAAATTTCAATTGAATTGACTTCTTACATCTCGATGATTGAATATGAATGGGCTATTATGATTCCAAACACGCCGTCATGGTGAATTTTCAGAGAATCCACTACAACTATTCGTATCAAATAAATAATACAATAAATATTGCGTAGTTGAAGGGAAACATCCAACTACATGGCTTATTCTTTTCAATAATCCATATTTGTAGCAATGAAATACTATTGTTCCACCCCAAAATGATATATAATTGATTCAAAATATCTATGGTGGGAAATCTCCCACTTTAAGTAACCTTCCTAATGGATGGTGTGACTTAAGGAATCTATATCTAGCCTTCTAGATGGAAGGCACTCCTTAGCATCCTATGGTTTATACACAAGGTGTTTTTGTAGTTTAACTACCAAGCACCGTTGGATCGTTATCAAATTTTTCCATGTGGGTCCCATACTACTATAGGTAAGATCCCCTAACTAAGATCGAGAATTTTCCTTATTCTAAATGTCACCATGTGCATGATGTGCTATGCAACACCATAAGGTGCTAAATGACACCTACTTGTCTAAATGTCACCCGATGATATTAAGTGACATAAAATCTTCCTAAATAGTGAGGTAGGTCTTTTCTATGAGTTATACCATGCCTTATTCATGAACTTGGGTTGTTTGGTAGGACATTTTCTAGAGGTGGAAAATGACAAAACTAACCTTTTGGTTCGTTAAGTAAGTCTCTCAAGTAAAACTAGGGTTTGGTGTTATGTTCATGTTACTAATAAGGATTATCGCTTAGCTCGAGTGTAATTACATGTAGAGGTTTATGACCTTTACATAATTAGTATGCTCGAAAAACTTGGGTGTTACGGTAATACTTGCCGACTACCAAAATTTAAATTGAGCCGGAATTTTAGGCACGGGTGTTACAAGTCCATCATGCACACTATACTGCAATGACTTTTCTTGTATGCACCAAGCTTCCTTGTTGTCTGCAGACAACACATTTTCCTTGAAGTACGTAAGGATTAGGTCAATCCAGCATGGTTTGAGAACAACTAGGAGGATAGCCAGATTAGGTTATGTATTGGCTGACTTCAACACATCAATGTAAACCGAGCTGGTGAAGTGGGCTAGGTCGGCTTTGACAAGCTTAGAGAGCATGTTGGCCTTGACATTGGCTTCTCTTGAAACAATGTATAGCTCGAACTTATGGAACTTCATGATTGACTCTCATACCTTAGTCAAATATTCCTGCATGTGTTCCTGCCTCGCTTTATAGATTCTATTGACTTGTTGAACAATGATCTGTGAGTCACTGAAAGCAGTCAGACATTGTACCATTAATTTCTTTGCTAGTTTGATCCCCACTAGGAGTGCTTCATACTCGGCAATGTTGTTTGTTGTGCTGAACTTGAACCGTAATTGTAAGACCTGCACGCCACGACCCGGTCTAACCTTACATTCTCGTGTCATGACCGGTCTTCCCATCATAATCGGCCCAAGTGGACCAAGTGCGTAAAGAAACCACAAGGCTAGGTATGAAATTTAATCTAAATCATCTATTTAGGAGTGTGTGGTCACATACCTAAACAGGTGTGGTCGACCACACCTCAGAATAATGTGACCACAGGAGTCTAGGATGTGTGGTCATAGTTTTTGGATGTGTGGTCGATGGGTTCTGCGACTCCATGTGCGATCACACGAAGTCAAACTGACTCCGTGATTAGGAAACCTTCCTAATCCGAAGGGGGTTCTTTCCTAATCTAAGTAGGACTCTATATGGAGGGTTTTCTCTATATATAGGACATCCCTTAGCCTCTTTCATCCTTTTAGAATTTAAACTGAAAGAGAGAGAAAGAGAAGAAGAGGAAGAGAAGGAAAATTAAAGAGGAAGACCAAGAAGAGGAATTTCAGAGAGAACTCTGAATCTTCAACAAGTTTAAGGTATGAAAACATTCCCAACATCAGTTGAATACCTAGAATAGATCATGGAAGAGATGGTGATTCAAAGTGAGACCCCAATCATAAAACCATGGAAAAATTCTAAGAGATCCATGGAGGGAATCTATTAGGATGACGGATTATGTAAAAATATGAATTTAAAGCCATAGAACAATCATAGGACGGATCATAATGGTAAGCCAAAGAATCAAAACACAAAGGAATTGAGTTGAGAGTGAAAAGTTGACCATCACATGTGTGGACGCATGTGTGGTCGCATGATATGCGACCACATGAGACACATGTGATCGACCACACGCCCTCGGGAAAGTTCCAGGGAGGGTGTGGTCGCATATGCGGTCGCATGGTATGCGACCACACATATCAACCACACACCCTTGGGAAAGTTCCAGGGAGGGTGTGGTCGCATGTATGGTCGCATGGTATGCGACCACACATAGCGACCACACACCCTCGGGAAGTTTCAGGGAGGGTGTGGTCGCATGTATGGTTGCATGATATGTGACCACACATAGCGATCACACACACTGTGGTTGCAGAAACTGAGACCACAGGTGCAGCCGCACCTACGACCACTCAGCTTCTGGAAGTTTAAATTGATGGAAATAAATTCTAATTTAAAATCTATAAATTTTTTAGGTTTCCAAGTGGTCTAAAAGTAATTTACAAAGCTTGGACAAGGAACAATCATCAACCAAAGGTAAGGGAACAAGACCTAAATTAATTGGCTAATAATAAACTGTTTTACTTATTGAGTCTAATGTTATGAATGATTCTATGCTTATATGTTTGTAATGTGCATTTCACATGTCATCCAATATTCCTGCTATTACTGCTCATGCATATTTAATTATGTTTATTTATAATCATGATGATGATGATGATGTTAGGAATAGGCATGTGAATGTATGTGTGTGGTTAGTGTGCTTGATGCGAGTGGAGCATCAGGGAGAGGACGTGACACTGTGGTTAATCCTGGTCACCAGACTCTAGCTCTATCTCTACTCAAGTCTCATCCACTAACATCATCGTATCGCCATTACCTTAGCATAACTATTATGTCATAGGGCATCAGGGGAGGTGGTCTCAGACCGTGTAGTCTCTGACTCTGTCGGAGGGCCTTAGCTCTATCTCTATGGACATATTGAGGGATGTTGGGGTGAGGCCTTGGATACACTATTTGGCATTAGGATTGGTTAGTTGAGAGCCCAATTTGTAAGCCCTCGCCAATAGGGGCTTACGTGTTGGTATGGGTAAGGCATCAGGAGAAGTGTTGGCGGTGTTTGATCCAGACACTTTAGCTCTATCTCTATCCCATGGTGGGTGCATATGGGACGACAATGGTGTTTGATCCATTGGGCGGATTCATACACTCATGTATAGAGGTGCAGCGGCCACCATACCTTTCTATAGCACATTGCAAACTTAAAAACAAGACCAAAGATAAGAATTGAATGCATGCATATGTTTGTTGCATTGTTTTGTTTGCTCACTGAGCTCAAGTTAGAAAGCTGACCCTCGCACACACAATTATTTTTAGTTTCTGATGTTGTAGATATTACGGTTGAAGATTATGTCGATACGCTAACATATGAATAGGTGACGGCTATGGATGAACAAGCTGTGGAGGACTATTATGATTTGTTAAGCGAGTATTTCAACTATGAATACGCTTAGTTTAACTTTCGTATTTGGATATTTGTAATATGTATTAAATTATGTTTTGGTTACTTGGAGATAACTGGAATATTAATTATTTATCAT
Organism: Protea cynaroides; assembly: GCA_028583415.1. Taxonomy (NCBI): domain Eukaryota; kingdom Viridiplantae; phylum Streptophyta; class Magnoliopsida; order Proteales; family Proteaceae; genus Protea; species Protea cynaroides. The sequence goes on along the minus strand of CM053271.1, from coordinate 65,830,184 downwards.
GATTATATCTCAATTGATTATTAATAAGACTTTCGCTATTTACTTTATTATCTCTGATTAATGTGGAATGTGTTTTGGTTTAACATGGTCGGCATAGCCTATACGAGATCCTGGTTGAACCATTGGTTTATTGACGGTTCATCACACCATTCTGGTTAGTCTAGAACTGGGGTATGACAGTAATGCTGACTATAAACAAAAGCCATCGGGGCTTGTCAGGTTTATTTCCACCCCAGTGTGTTCTTTGTTTGATGCTCCATCTACGTAGTGTCTAGGTGGATGGTTTTTCGATGTTCAAGGTTAACTAGTATACTTGCAACGTCGAGTTGGGATCTTTGGGTTCCTCTTCGTCGTTAGGAAGAGAACTCTCCAGGATGAAGTCGGCTAGGGCCTGGGCCTTGATTTCTTGGTTGGAATTTGAGGTCGAACTCCCCAATTCCACTACCCAATTGATCATTCATCTCTAGTCATCTGATTTGGACAATACCTTCTTTAGTGGCTTGTCCAATAGTATCTTGATCTTGTTTCCTTGGAAGTATAGCCATAGATGAGGGCTAGTGCTACCTTCCCAATGGTTTTGTATCTGGTCTCAGCGTTAATCAGTACCTTACTTACATTGTATACTAGGCGTTGGACCTTATCTGCTTCCTTTACTAGGACCGCGTTGATGGCTTCTGGTGTGACTGCTAGATATAGTTTTTACTCTTCCCCTGGTTCATGCTTCAGCAAAAGTGGTGGATACGAGAGGTACTCTTTCAATTCTTTAAATGCCTTCTGACACTCAGGTATCCACGATTAGGGCTTGGCGCCCTTTACAGTCTTGAAGAAAGGGAGACATCTATCGGTCAATCTTGACATGAACCGACCTAGAGCTGTAACTCAGCCTGTCAGTTCTTGCACCTGTTTGGGCTTTGTTGGTATGCCCAGTGTCCACTAGGAATGTCTCTACATTGTATTGGTTGTTGATGGACATCTTGATGACAATCGCATCCTCATGGGGAATCATGATGTCAATCAAGTTATTGTCACTGAAGGAAATCAAGTCTCCTGTCCGAGGATTCTTTTCTTTGTCTTTGATGACCTCAATTGACACGATCCATTTCTAGATGTGGTCAAGATACATAGGTCGCCCCATAGGGAGACTTGAACCACCCAGGATCTACACACCTGCTGTGATCACTAACCATACCAAGTAGTCTACATATGCAATATTCATCACAATTAAATAACCATTTAGAGTAATAATAGCGGAAGCGAATATCATAAGTAACCTGATGCCATTCTAATTGTATGATAATATAGTTATAGTTATTATGATCTAGATTCAGAGGTTCCATAAATAATATATCATATCCAATATACACATAGACATGGATGGAGTAAATCTGAAACAAAGACTAACACATATGGATCATCAATAATCTATTAATAGATCTACAGGCAAAAGAGAGGGTAATGTACCACATCAAGTCCCGTAGACGCAATTGGTATAGACACAGCCCTCGTGATGATCCTCTAAGGGGTCTTTGCCAATTGAGCCATCCTCCACCAGTGGATACTCCATGGAGTCGACCACAGAAAAGTACATGCATTAAAAGCTAAAAAGAGTTTCGATATCGAGGGGTGAACTCCCATCCTAGTTCAATGAGGAGTTAAGTATCAATGCACATGCAATGTTGGGGATCAAATATTAAATGCACATACAAGTAAATGAAAAATGCAGTTCATTAATTAGGTCATGGTTTAATGGTTCTGATAGTACCATCTCGCGATTTCACCATAAAACAGACTGTAGCTTCCAACACTCAAGCATAGGTTGAGTAGATGTGATGTCCATGTTCCTTAGCCGCAACCTCTTGCACCCCAAGGGTCAACTACCACTGACCTCAGAACAGACCAACAATCAATGACACCACTAATCTCAGGATCTAGACCATGTAACCCAATAGTTTGTTACTCCCTTGAGCTAAGCCCCGAACCATAACCTTTTGCACCCCAAGGGTGAACTGCCACTGACCTCGAAACAGATCAACAGTCAATGACACCACTAATCTTAGGACCAGACCATGAAAGCCAATAGTTTGTTACCCCTAGGTTAGGCCCCCTCTTGTTATCCTCAGTCCACATAGAACTTCTAAACTCATCCCATTGCACACTACCATTGGCTTCTGGGGCAATGGACCTATATGAGTACCTAACCCCCTACTGGCAAGGGTTTAGAGACCATGGAGTGAATACATATATAAACCATCCTATGTCTAATCATGCACACAATATATAATAGAGAGGGGGCTGCACCCCAGCAAAGTTCCCCTATCCCCGGTCTCCTTCTATCCATCATGTCCCCACTGGGATGCTAGCTACGGAAAGCAGTGTCTATGTGGCTATGTGTCATCAATCCCTTTGGTACCCACACAGTACACAGACTAATCAAACACATTCATTACACATCATACATAGTTATTGTTTGTATGCAAATGCATGCTCAAATATTCACAGTTAAGTATGGCATGTTATAATTTAAGCATGAGTAGTCATACCGCAATGAACAAATAAACTATGGACCCAACCCCTCACCTATAGACATTGATGTGCTATCGTAATGGAAGTCGACGGAAGACTTTGCCCCAAGATCCCACGTTGGTTTACCTACACATTTCATATATTGGTTGGATAGCTTTCATACCAGTGTGAACACGTCTACAATGTATTTGTGTGGGTCCCAAGATAAGTCAGGATCCTACGATTGGTCCCTAAAGGATTAGACTAGGTAATGGCCCAATAGCAGCCAAGGCGACAGATGTAGTCCCAGCGGTAGGTGCCGCTAGCTAAGCCTTAAAGCATTCTGTGAGTGAGCTGACTGACCAAGTCAGCGGATCAATCCATTGGCTCTAAGATGCCACCAACTTTCTATAAAACTGTCTAAACTGGCCCCTTGTTGTAAGCTGGCCCCAAGACCACACCGCACCCATGAGCTAAGCTGGCCTATGAGGTAGTAGATTATGGCGCTGGCCCTTACAGTGTTCTAAGCCAACCCTTCATGACAAGGCGACCCCAAGAGCTAAGCCAGTGGATGCAATCTGGCGGTATGTGCCATCGGCTTATCCGTCAGCTAAGCTCAGACAATAATATCTCTAAACAGGGGGTCTGGTGGTGGATGAGAGCCCCGCCGGCTCTATCCGCTGACTAGACCACCCTTGGTCAACCTACCAGAGCCGGGGGCAAGGACACCGTTCTATCCGCCAGCTCGGTTCCATCGATTAAGTCTGAAAACCAGACTCGACGGGGAAGATGAAGTAGAAAGCTTGGATTTGCTTCCCCAACTTCATCCAATCACCAAATACATGGTGGGAAACATGTTTCCACCCATTGTAAGGTTCCTAAAGCAAACAACACCTCCATTGGTGATGTGGGTAACCTAAACAACATTTTAGGGTTTGGTGGCCTCCATTAATAATGGTGACCATTAATGGTGGCTAACCACTACCAACAAGGTGGCATTCATACACATATAAGGAGGAGATGAATGGACCAACCTTGAAGGAAAGGAGGAGTCCAATGAAGCTTGCTCCTTCAGTTTCTCCAGGTTTTCTCCCAAGCTCCAGCAGTAATCTCTCTTACTCCACCAAATGGCTAAAACTCCAAATAAAGGTTTTATCCCTTATTTATAAGAAATCAGGGGGGGAGAGAGAGAGAGAGAGAGAGAGAGAGAGAGAGACCCATACACATAAGCCAGTGACAAGGAGCTGGCTGGCTCATCCGTCGGTTGTGCCACCGGTAGGGCCCAAGTACAACCCTAGATTCAGTGTCTTGGGCCCCCCACATTGGTAGGCATGCTAAGTCCACCTAAGGTCTACTACAACCATGATAGGACTGGGTAGAATCCTCACCTAGGATCCAGACGTATCCATTGGTTTTGCTTCGGGTCCACCAATTAACCGCATGGTAAGACCTAGCACACACGAAGGTCCATATTAATAGACAAATTTTGGGGTGGGTCTTACATCAACACTGTTGATACTACTGGATAGTATACCATTATCTATTGGGGGTGCTTTGAGAATGGTGTTGATGTGTCCAAGGTAGTGTTTCGACCAGACTGTGATAGTTTTGTAATAGTTATGGCTAGCATATTCATGGTCGGCCAGAGCGAAGTTATATTTTGGCTCTGGCTGATAACAATGCCCAAGGAGGGATCTTAACAAACTAACCAGGCATAAGATCGGTCATGGTATCATCCTCTACGAGCTTATATAGGATCCGGCTTGAAGTTCCATAAGTCGGTCATCTGGGTGAGTTTCAGGTCGACAAACTTCTGAATGAGCTGTCAAGTTGAGATTTCCTCTTTGACATGTCAGTCAAGCCGAGTTGGGTTCTTGACCTTGTCATTTGCTTTTTATCTCGGCTACAAGGCTTATCTTTCGATTCTAGGGTAGAGTTCCACGGGACGAGGTGGACTACATTCAGGTAGCCGCCGTTAAGAGAACGTTGACAAAGTAGGGGATCCTGACCGTCTGGATCCTTGTTATTTTTTATGCCACTAACTTCTCCTGCTTTCGTCCTGCAGGTTTTTGGGGCATGTTGACTAGTTTTAATTTGCTCACTAGCGGGGATTTATGCGTCATCTTTAAACTCCATCCGATGGTCATTATTTATGTTGTCATTGAAGAAGACCTTAAAATGTCGACAATCATCAGTGTAATGAACATGCTCATTGTGGTGATAATAGAATTGCCTTGGGTTCTGTTCCTTAGGCTAGGTGTACATTGGTGGAGATTTAGTCATCAAGGGATCATTCCTCTTGATGTGCATGATCTCTGATACTAGTTTGTTCAAAGGGTGATATGCTAGAAGAACTTAGGAAGTCATCAAGGGTAACTTGTTTTTCCTATCGGTTACTGTTTGTTTCCTAACCTTGGCTTTTTGCTGAATTTTGAGGCCCTTGTTGATTTATTGGACTGATCCAACCTCTTCTTGTGGGATGTCCCGATAGCGGCACCATTTTCTTTCTTGGTGGCAATATCCAAGGAGTTGTTGGCTGTTGTATGCCTCTCACACCGAAGGAGCATATTGGTGAGATTTCTAGGTGGCTTCGTGGTGACAGAGTATGTCAACTTCATGTTATGGATTGAAGCCCTAAGAGCTATTGTGGCTACTTTGGATTAGAGATCCTTGATCTCAAGTGCTAGTTTGTTGAATTCGGGAAATAAACCATCAAAGGGACTTGTCCTTCTCCGGTTTAATCACCATGAGGTTGGCGACCCTCTTCTTGGTCCCCAACTACATTGAAAGTGCATTAAAAAACTAATGCTGAGCTCCCAGAATGAGTTTATAGAATGCAGTGGCAAATTTTTGAACCACGTTCAGCCAACATCCCGTAGAGTGGACGAGAAGGTCCGATAGTAGATAGCGTTATGGTAGCCATGGAGAATCATCTTTGTTATAAAGTTGTCAAGGTGCTTCTCTGGATCTGTGGTGCCATCATACGGGGTGATCGCCAGGAGGACATATCCCACTAAGAGTGGGAAAAGCATAATGACATTGGAAAGGCTGTTTCAATGTTGAACGTCGACTGTACATAGACAAGAGGGCCCTGCTCGATCTGCTAGATCCATACGGTCAAGTCTTGCAACTGCTATTGCAGGTCGTTGACTAGAGGCTGGGCCACTGGAAGGAAGACCACATTCCATGCAGCTCACTGCTACTGAGCTGCATCCATACAGGCTTGTGCATCGCCTTCTGGTGCATTCTACTCTCATGGTCAGCGAAGTCGATCCAGGACTGAGTCTTGCAGTGAGCCGCGTTAGGGTTGTGGCTACTGGATGCTACCACACTCTAAGCTCGTCTGGCTAAAAGAGCTATTGTATTCTCTGGGGATCGACTGTGAGTAGGTTGTGCTTGTGCTCCTATATTTTAGAGTTGAGAATTGCTAAAGGCTGCACCGGTGTACTCTTGGCAGGTCCTGGAGGCATCGGTGGAGGATGTTGTTGATTCTCTTGCTGCTAGATGAGTTTTGCCAATGCCTCGATTAGGTGAGTTATGGCTTGCAACTGTGTAGCAGTCACAAACTATTGGGCCGGGGCTGGTTGTGCTACCAGTGATGTCCCCATTAAAGGGGTATTCATCGACATTACTCCGGAAAGCGTAACTGCGTTCTCTCCTTGGTGGTGCCATTGAAATGATGATTGAACTGGTAACAAAAACTAAGATTTCTTAAAATTGACTACCAAAGTACCTAATGGTGGGCACCAATTTGTTATCATCGAAAGTTGGTCTAGCTCCTGATTGTGATAGCTGTTAGTTTCAGAAAGCCAACAGACAGATTAACTCGGGTAAAGAAGGACGAGTTCAAAGTAGAGAGGGGCTAGTAGTGAATTTTGTAGTATGTAAGTATGACAAAAGTTTGGTCTATTTATCTTTGTGGTAGGGGGTATTTATGGAGCATGAAGTGGCATTGGATTCAGGATGTCTCCTTGCAATTGCATAGATCTCGAGACTTCTTCTAAGATCCTTGAGGAGTCATCGTTGTTGAGTGACAGTCCTTGTGCCTCATCAGTGGTTTTGATTCCTTAAACAGGAGGTTGTGTGCGCACGGGGGATCTTCTTAGCCATCTGATATGGATTTAAGGGCTTGTTTTGCTCTAACCACCCTAGGACTCTTGTAAAATGTGTTTAATTCCACTTTTAGCTTCTTCTGCAGGCTGACACGTGTCACTAACCAACCTTAAGTGGATTAGCCAATACTTATCTGATTGCAACTAACTGGGGCACATCTGTAACTGCACATGGGTCATGCTACATGCCTTAATTGATCTGTTGAGATAAGGACATGTGTTCACTAAGATGCTTGATTTACATAGTGACATGTATCCCTTTCTGGTTGGCCTTTTTTGGCATGGTCCTAACACCTAGCACAGGGGTCAACAATCGAATCGGTGTCAAGTAAAAAATTTCTTATATGTAACCTTTTAAGACCTTTCCTTCTCTCATGACTGAATTCATAGCGGCAGTAGCACAAAATTCATCCCTTGAATTTTTGAAATTACAGCATCAACGACTAATGATTTAGGATTGTTTACATTAAATTCTGATCTACCATGTTCGCATCTTCCACCCCTTGGGACAATTAATTTAAATTGTGATGCCTCTATTTTATATCCTAGAGGAGGTTTGGGGTATATCCTTCGTGATTATTTTGGATCACAAGTTTTTGCAACATCACTTCCTATGAAGTCCGGATAAGCTTTATAGGGTGAATGTTTATCGATGGTAGCCGGCTTCTTGCAAAAGGTAGGGAATTTGGTAGATAATCTGATTGTGGAGAGTGACTACAAATCTCTGATAACTTTTGTTCTTTAAATGTATCAGAAGCCACCTCTAGATGATGTGTCAATTGAGAACTATATTCGCTCTGTATGTCATCATTTGTATCAAGTTCTTTTCATTAAATACCAAGGGAAATTATCAGCATTGTTGATTATCTTATTTCATAGGACTTGTCTAAATCGTGCTTGATAGTTTTGACGTGTATGTATTCAACGACTGTATGACATGTTTGTTGCTCAGTTCATGTGCATGTCATTACACCACCACCACCACCAGACAGAGAGAGAGAGAGAGAGGATATCATATTGCTATCATTATGTTAGGATGAAAGGAGCCTAGTACAATTAAGAACAACCATAAAGATGGTCAAATGACACTGGTTTTGTGATTCTGTCTCACAAGAGAGAAAGAGAGAGAGAGAGAGAGAGAGAGAGAGAGAGAGAGAGAGAGACTATAGTGAAACTATCAAAGGAACCTAGCTTGGGTAAAAGAACTACACATTATCTTATGACACATCCTTTTTATTGCTAACCACCTGGGCAAGGGTAAGCTACCTTATGGTCGCTTGTTGTCCCTCTTCTTTACCGATTTTGAAGTAGAGATGGCCGGCAAGGAGATCAATAATGGTAAGGAGTCTTCCCCTTTTGGTTGGACCTCCATTATCAAGATGAAGCTTCACGAAGTAGTGATGATCGATCCTGAGCTCGAGGCCATATGGAGACCAGAGCAGAGGGCACATCACCGACAATTGGTAGCATATAGAGCAGTTGCCCGATCTGATAGTGATGATGAGATCGATATCCCTGGGGGACATAGGGCTTCTACTTTTGCAGCAGCTGATAGGCCTTGAGGTCACATAGCCCGCATAGAGGAGATGTTTACTACTTTCTTGACTTAGCTAGAGGAGCTAAAGGTAGGTCAACAGTCTATCCTTACTGAGATGGGAAACATAAAGAGTGCCCAGTAGACCATTTCCCAGACCCAGGCTGATTTCTCCACTAGGTTGGGTCGGGTGGAGACCGACGTGGGATACATCAGGAACTCTATGATCTCACTAGGCATCTGAACCATTATATCAGACACGGGTCTTCTTCTTCAGCTGGGTAGTAGAGTGGTTCCTTACCTCCCCCTGCTACTGACCCCTACAGACCATACTGATGGCTTTCTTTCTTTTGTACATGTACTTACTGTTCAGTTTTCGTTTGTAATAGGGAATAACTGTCACACCCCAATTCTGGTCTAACCAGAATGGTGTGATAATCCTCCAATAAACCAATGGTTCACCCAAGATCTCGCATAGGTCGTACCCACCATATCAAACCACACACACATTCCACATTAATAATCAAAGGTAATAAACAAATAAGCGAAAGTCTTACAGATAATGAACTGAGAGTCTAACAGTGATAAATAAGTATTTAATCCAATTATCTCCAAACCACAAGACATAAAAATAAATAATCAATTCATATCCGATGTTCAAATTATAACTAAACTTAAGAAAAAACACATTGGTTGCACTCGCATGATGAATCATGCGCATCTACTTTAGCTTCTACATCCATCGCAGCAACATGTCCATATGTCGACGCATTCATATATTCTGTAACCATAGGACATGCATCATCAACTAAAATATTCAATGTCGAAAGGGTGAGCACACATCACGGCCCAATGAGCAAACAAAACAATGCAACAAACATATACATGCATTCAATTCATATCTTTGGTCTGGTTTATAAGTTTGCAATGTGCTATAGAAAGGTTTGATGGCCACCGCACCTCTATACATGAGTGTGTGAATCCACCCAATGGATCAAACACCATTGCCGTCCCACATGCACCCACCATGGAATAGAGATAGAGCTAAAGTATCCGGATCAAACACTGCCAAGACTTCCCCTGATGCCCTACCCATACCAATACGTAAGCCACTATTGGCGAGGGCTTGCAAACTGGGCTTGCAGTTAACCAATCCTAATGCCAAACAGTGTATCCAAGGCCTCACCCCAGCATCCCTTAATACATCCATAGAGATAGAGCTAAGGCCCCTGATAGAGTGAAAGACCACACGGTCCGAGACTACCTCCCCTGATGCCCTACGACATAATAGTTTCGCTAAGATAATGACGATACGACGATGTTAATGGGCTAGACTTGAGTAGAGATAGAGCTAGAGTGACGAGGTCAAAGACCATCATGCCACGTCCTACCCCTGATGCTCCACTTGCATCCAATACACCAACCACACACATACTTTTACATGCCTATTCCTAGCATCATCATCATCATCATGTTATAAATAAACAGAATTAAATATGCATGAATAGTAATAGCAGGAATATTGGATGACATGTGAGATGCACATTACAAGCATACAAGCATAAAATCAATCATGGCATTAGACTCAATAAAAATTAAAGTTTGTTATTATCCAATTAGTTTAGGTTTTGTTTCCTCACCTGTTAGCAATTCTCGATGTCCTTCTAAGCCTTGAAATTCTCCTTAAATTAATTTAACAACCTAAAAGTTATATGAATTTAAGTTAGGGTTCATATTTAACATGTTACAATAGTCAGAAATCAAAACAGAGCACTGATTGGTGTCTGATTGGTCCTATGGTCTCATGCAGTATCGACCTTACTGTCTACGGTCGATACCCTACGGTCGCATAGCATATGGTGCGACCGTAGCTGTGACCATATGATTTCTGAAATCTTTCTGAATGGCGATAGTCGATCTTCTGGTCATACTGGTCATGCTATGGTCAACCGTAGCTGTGACCTTAAAATTTCTGGTCACAGTCTACATGAAATTTGAGTTCTTCCTAGGTCAATTCTTCAGTTCTTCAATGGGGTTTATTCTAAGGTCATCCTATGGCCATCATTAGTAATTTCTTATCAACCCTAATCATCAAATTCACTCCTTATGGTTCTCCTTCGGATTTTCTCAAGGAAATCACATAGATCATAATAGGTTGATATTGCCTATCTTTCATAGAAGTCTTATTCCTTAGAGTTTATATTTTCAAAGATTCATTTTAAACCTTTGCCTATGATAGAGAGCCAATCTCTTCTCAGCAAATTCTTCTCCGTAGCTTTTTCTTCTTCTCCTTCTCTTCCTTCTCTTCCTTCTCTTTCTCTAGGGTTTACTAATGTTCTTAAAAAGTGAAAAAGGGCTGAAGGATGTCCTTTATATAGAGGAAAACTCTCTATATAGAGTCCTCTTTCAATTAGGAAAGAAATCCCTTAGTTTAGGAAAGTTTCCAAAACTTGGAGTCTGATCTGGGTTCTCACGGTCGATCATACGGTCGCAAAAACCGTCGACCGTAGGGTCAAAATCATTGATCGTAGGATTCTGGATTTGAGATTTTTGGTCCCCTTCCTTATGGTTGACCATACCTACCCAGGCATGCAGCCTTAGGTATTTTTTTATTGTTTTTAACTCGATTCTCATACCTGGTTTGTGATCTATCTTTATACGGTTAGTCCACTTGGTCCAGAAATGATGAGAAGACCTGGCACGACACGGTTAGACCAAGTTAGTGGAGTGTGGGTCTTGCAATAACGGCTCAACTTATGAGTCATATGCCCTAGTATTAACATCATCCATATTTTTTATAGATGTCACATGTGGGATAACTGTCTAGGTTATGGACTGTACCCAATTTTGTACTTGCCATTAGTATGTAATTGGTGTGTATATATATATATATTCTCTTCTTTACTTCTTGTAATATGGGGTGAACTAAATTATTATTTTCCCTACTCATTATTGTTGGTTCGTACATGTCTTTTAGTTTATTCCTAATTATCTGTCATCAACACATGAAAACACATTTGTAGGGGAAATTCGTAAGTAGATTCAGAGTAGTTGTTCTCTGATACTAGTGTTATCACAGCCCATTCTAGGAATCGAGCATGAATCTGGGTTGACCCATAAGATAACCCAAATACTTTCAGTAATCGACAACTACAGTTATCTACCATATAAATCCCACAGTCTACACAAGCAATAACCATATTAATAATGAAAGAAACAATGTAATAATAGTAGAAACACAAATAAATGGCAGATGCTAACTATGTGATATCAAAACATAAAGTAAGGTAAGTCTTATGAATTCACATCACATTGTTCTCTATAAGATACTATCATATCTTATATATAAATACCCAAATCTATAGAGTCAATCTGTAAACATTGTTTCGGATAAATCTCATTGTCTATCCATATCAGAGTCAACTAAGAGAAAGAAAAAATATAAAGAGGGGTACATTAAGCGTAGACGCAGTTGCTGTAAATGCATCCCTCACCATGTTCTCCCACAGAATCCTCAGCACCGGCAGCATCGCTCGCTAGTGAATCCTCAATAAAGTTAGCTATAGAATAGTCACCTATAAACATTTGAAAAACAAGTATCGATACGAGGGTGAGCTCCCATCACAGCTCAGTGAGAAGTCAAGTCACATGCATGCATCATCCAATGAAATGAAATGAGTTCATTAATTAAGTCTCTGGGCAAAAGTTTCTACTTGGTATCATATTGAGATTTGGCCAGTGCTTTCTGTCCTGCCTATGGTCCCCCTGCCTCCAACTCTCATATGCCAGGCAAGGTAGAAGTAGAATACATGACTCTGGGCCATTAAACAACTTCTACAAGAAAACCCCCTTCCAGGTCCAGACCCTTCAGGGTCGTCACCTCTCACTATAAACCCCATCTAACATCAGAGACCTAGGCCGATCTGATTCTTCCATCAGATCCTGGACCAAGAAAGTGTGAGTCCATACCGATACCGAAACCCCTACTGGAAAGGGTGTAGAAACATAAGGAAATGACACCACCTATGTCTATCACATGCAACAATTTAAATAGGGTTGTACCCCAGCAGAGATCCTCAGAACTAGTCCCATGGACCATCGTTGTAAGACCCGTATCGAACTAATTGGTCTTACCACCTTGTACCAGGTCTACCTATCATGGTCGAGCCAAATGGACCAAGTGCGTGAAGGAAATAGCAAGACCAGGTATTAAACTGACCCAAAAATAGTAAAATAGGGGGTAGGGTCGCATACCTAAACAGGCAGGGTCGATCCCACCTCATTAGGAAGTCAGACCCCTGATTTTTAGACCTAGGTTCGGACAACTGTGACCCTAGGGTCAACGGGATCTCCGACCCCTCATCGACCCTAGGTTCACCGACAAAAACCGTAAATAGGAAACTTTCCAAATTTCAAGGGGATTCTTTTCTAATCTCAATAGGACTTATTTTGGGAGGTTTTCCTCTATAAATAGGACGTCCTTTAGCCTCTTTCACTCCTTTTGAAACCCTAATTGAAAGAGAAGAGAAGGAGAAGAGAAGAAAAATTGGAGAAGAAGACTAAAGAGAAGAAATTCAGAGAAACCTCTTAATCTCAACAAACCTAAGGTATGGATATGCTTTCCATGAATTGTTTAAGACCTTAGAATAGTTCATGAAGAGGGTATGATCTAGGAGAAACCTAAATCATCCATCCAAGGGAAGATTTTAATGAAATCCATGGAGGGAATCATGGTAGACAAAGTAAGGAAGTAACCTGGAGTTTTAAGCCATAGAACTAGCATAGAATGGACTGTGGAAGTAAGCCAAATGACCCAAACTTGAAAGATTAGACTGTAGATTGAAAAGGTCGACTCAAACCACGTACGGTTGTACGTAAGGTCGATTGGGAATCGACCCTACCAGACCACAGGATCGACCCCTAGCTCTCGGGAAGTCCAGGGAAGCTACGGTCGCACCTAGGGTCGATGGAACATCCGACCCTAGCATCGACCCTATACCCTGGGGTCGCATAAACCTGCGACCCTACCTGCGACCCATCCTGCGACCCTAGCTTTACAGCAAGCTTAAAACTGTCGAAATAAATTCTAATTAAATCTATCGACTTGTTAGGTTTTCCTATTGATATAAAGGTGATTCTTAGAGCTTGAAAGAGGATTTACACTCAAGCAAAGGTGAGGGAACAATACCTAAACTAATTGGCTAATAATAAACTATTTTTATTTCTAGAGTCCAACACTATGTATGATTCCATGCTTGTATGCGTGTAATGTGTATTTAACATGTCATCAAATATTTATATTATTACTATTCATGCATATTTACTTCGTTGTTTATAACATGAGGATGATGATGATGATAGGAATAGGCATGTGAATGTTTGTGTTTGGTTAGTGTACTTGATGCGGGTAGGGGATGGTGCAACTGGTACTTCAATGCCGTTTTCATTGGGTATATTGTACCATAGTTCTATTGAAGTCTTGTCCATTGACATCGTCGTATCGCCATTACCTTAGCAGAACTATTACGTCGTAGGGCATCAGGGGAGGTGGTCTCAGACCGTGTAGTCTTTGACTCTGCCGGGGGGCCTTAGCTCTATCTCTATGGATGTATAGAGGGATGTTGGGGTAAGGCCTTAGATACACTGTTTGACATTAGGATTGGTTAGTTGCGACCCAGTTTGCAAGCCCTCGCTAACAGGGGCTTACCTGTTGGTATGGGCAACTAGTACAGCAATTCCATTTTCATTGGCTGTATATTGTCCATGGTGGGTGCATGTAGTGGGTGCATGTGGGACGACAGTGTCGATTTTCATTGGGCGGCTCCACACACTAGTGTATAGAGGTGAGGCGGCCACCGAACCTTTCTATAGCACATTGCAAACTTATATACCAGACCACATATATGAATTGAATGCATGTATATGTTTGTTGCATTGTTTTGTTTGCTCATTGAGCCGTGATGTGTGCTCACCCTTTTTGAATTCGAATATTTTTAGTTGATGATACAGGTACCACTGTGGAAGATTATATGAATGCTTCTGTGTACGAGCACGTGGCTGCAATGGTGGCTGAAGATATAGTGGAAACGCATGACCCCTCATGCGAGTGCAACTCATGCGTTTTTTATTAGATTTTTATTTGAACTATTAAGGAAATGTAATTTGATACTTTATCTATTTATGTCTCGGTTGATACAACATAATTTGATATTTTATTTATGATTATCACAGTTAGATTCTCAGTTCATTTAATATTAAGACTTCCGTTATTGTGTATTTATTTTGATTATGGTTGTGGATGTGTATGGTTTAAATTAAAGGACACAGCCTATTAGAGATCCTGATTGAACCGTTGGTTTATTAGCGGTTCATCACACCGTTTTGAATGGTGCAGAATTGGGGTGTGACAACTTGGTATCAGAGCCCTCAGGCCCTGCCTCTTAAACCAGAACACTACCACAAAAGTTGTGAACTGAGATAGGATAAAATTTAAAAGCTGTAATAATAACACATTATAAACACCTATGTTGTTTGAGACAAAAATTGAAAGAAAATAATGCATCTATTAAATGAGAAACAAATTCATATACACTCGAAGTAAGAACAAACGTATATACACATGTCTAAAATGGAGTTCAATCCACAATCCAGACAGTTACTCTGAAGTACAAAAGAAAAATAAAAAAGAAAAGAAAAATACATCAGGAAGCTGAAGGTGATGGGGGAGGCGGTGCCTCGCGGTCTCTGTCATAGTCCTCAGCATACACCCTAGTCAACTAGGCTATCTGAGTCTAGGTCGTCTGAAGACTAGCTGTGAAATCAGCAACCCGTCGATCAGTCACGCGCTGAGCATCTAGAAGCTCTCCCACCCTCAGATCAGACATGCGTTGAGCCTCTCTAATCTCACGCAGTATCCCCATCATGTCATCAGAAGGTGGGTGTGAAGGACCAGCTGCATGTGATGGACCAGCTCCCGTAGTATGTGTAGGTGATGGAGGAGGTATGGAGTCCACATCCATGTACAAACGATCATCATCCCCAGTATCACCCCCATGAACCCCTGCTCCGGCGGCTGCTGCTGCTGCCTCAGCATCAGCCATCTCCACCCGAGTACGGTGACGCACCAGAGTGTTCCTCTCATCGTCGCTGACCTGAGCATCTCGCATGCCCATCTTACAGATGGCCTCCCAATCCAGAGGTGATGAGAAGGATTTCTCCTGAATCCTCTCATCCACCAAATCAACACCCAGGCGGGTAAGCAGTGTAGTGATCAGGCGTCCATAAGGCAGTTGCCAATCTGACCGGGCAGTGTGGCACTGATCATCATCCCCATAATAATATAAGGGAGGCAAACAGGCTGCCTAGTGCAGATACAGTAGAGTAAGAACTGGGTCAACTAAAGATCCTCTCGTAGTGCCCACTCTGAGGTATCAGGTTGTGCTGAATGATTTTACAGTACACCCGAGACTCTTGACGTAGGTAGATCACTTTCTTCTCCCAGCGATCTTCTCTAATAAGCTGACGGTCTATCTCAGCCCTCATCTCCAAGGAAAAGAACTGGGGCTCTCTGGGAGCACTGTACACCAAGGGGCCGTCGTATGAAATGCCCAAAAGGTCCGCTAGCTGTCAATAGTCAAAGGAAACCTCTACTCCCTTGACGTAGCTCATGATCCTGAGCTCTCTACCCCTCTCAGTATCATTGTGATCTCCCACCACCTGGAGATTACAATAAAACTGTCTCACCAAATTTGGACGGGTACAAGAGTCGTAGGTGATCACGGGAAGCCAGCCCATGTCACCAAAAGCTCTCTACTTCTAACAAGGCTAGGCTAGCCAAGTCCACACGACGACCTCCCTCTACCTTCTTATGAGCGTAGCGGGCATACTGTGCCTCGACCTCGTTAGAACGGAAGCGGACTGGGTCATGAACCCTAGGTACTTTGGTACGAGCCATATTATCTACAAAAATAAAGAAAAACAGATAATAGCTTAGTAAAGGTGAAAAACATAAAAATTTTGACATTATAACGACATAATTGGTCAAAAGCCTCACTTTTCTCCCATACCCGTGGGCAGGAGGACTTATATAGATTCTAAACTATCCTGTGAGACTCATACAGTTAGAAATTTTATCTAAGGAGATTGAATTTGAAGAAATTTCAAGAAATTCTAAAATCTCGACCAATTAGGGCAAAAGGGAGAAATTTCAAGTTTCTCGAGAACCAATCGATGAAACTCAAATATGTTTTAGGGCTTTCATCCATTGAGGCACCAACAACAAAATCCCCCAATAAAAATCAAATTTTTATGGTTGAAAAAAGTTTAATTTGAAGAAAATGATATAAACGAGCAAAAACCTAGTTAAGAAACCCTAAAAACATGAAACAGTAGAGAACATACCTGTAGAGGAGGAGTAGACGTCGAAAAGAGAAGCAAAAATCACCAATGGGTTGGAGTTGTCACTGTAGCAACTTAGAGGAACAAGCCAAGTCGGAAAGGAGGAGAAGGAATAAGAAATGGATCCAAAAATCGAGATTAAAAAAAACCTAATTTTCAGTCCTAGGGTCGAATAATTCAACCAAAACATTCGACCCTACCTCCGACCCTCTCATCGACCCTAGCCTCTCGGTGATCTGACAGAGAACTAGGGGTCGATCCTAGGGTCGGACACCCATCGACCCTAGGCTCTCAGTAAGTAAAAATGATTCGTAGGGTCGCATATCCTAGGGTCGGACATCCATCGTCCCTACGATGGAAAATACAGTATTTTTGACAGAATGATCTGAAAATTTTGAAAATATCATTGACCAGTGGATTTAAATATGAGAATGAAGTATATGACGATTGACTCACGTATTTTATGATTTTCAGGCATTACTGCTACCAGAACCGATAATGGCTGGACACAGAGTGACCAGACAAAGCCATAACTCTATTCCACTACCACCACCTGTGGAGGAAGACAGCCATATACATCCTGAAACACAGGAGAATCCAAACACGACACTGTCCATAGTTAATGGGCAGACAAATCCTACAAATCTGCCAGCTCCACCTACAAACCTGGCTACAGCCGTAATGAATTTGGCACAACAGCTGCAACAAATACAACATGTACAAGCTACTATGCAAGCTGCCATAGGCATGGCTTTTCCAACTGCACAGACGACACCGATGCCAGCAGGATAGTCAAGCACAGTACCAGGGGGGAGTAACACAGTACCCCACACACCTCAGACTCCCATCATGCAGGCTCAAGTACAAAACCCTGAAGTAGCTCCAGGTGGATATCAATACCAACCACCTATGTATGGGGCTTATGTTCCTCATCAACTAGACCACTCTAGACTAGTTGAGCATTTTTTGAAGATGAAGCCCAAGGAGTATAGTGGTAAGTCAGCTCATCCATTGTGGCCAGCACACTGGATCGATGAGATGGAGAGAAATTTCACGATGATGACAGTAAACGAAGAAGAGAAAGTGTAATGTGCAACGTTCATGCTGAAAGGCGATGCACACCACTGGTGGAAGTCCACAAGGACGTATCTATTGACAAAGCACGCCCAATTGACCTGGGATATATATAAGTGTAAGACCCGCACTCCGTAAACCCGGTCTAAACCTTGGTTTTGTGTCGTAGCAGGTCTTCCAATCATCACCGGGCCAGACGGGACAAGCGGATGACAAACAGGTATGAAATCGGACCAAAGACGACCAAAAAGTCATCATTTTATGTTGACCGGTTGATGGTACCGGTCTTGGTACCGGTCGACCGGTATGGTCTGCGCAGCTAAGTGGGGAGATCCAGAAATTGACTTCTGAGGGTCCCACTTTCCTGATTTCGAATCTAAGACTTTCCTAATCCTAATAGGGTTACTAAACCCAAATTCTAGCCTATAAATACACCCATAAACCTCCTCAAATCCTTTCCATTATCTCTCACAAACCCTAGAGAAGAGAAAGAGGTGGGAAAGGAGAAGGAGTTAGGAAGAAGAAGAAGGTGCCGCCATTACTGTTCGATGAAGCTCACGCTACGCCAGTCAACGGTAAGTATTTTAACTATTCTTCTTATCCTATGATATTTGTGTGGGTGAATCAATACCACGCAAAGTAGGTATTGATCTAAAACCCTAAATTGGCCAATAAACCCTAAGTTGCTGTCAAACCATAGATTTGAGTTTCGAGATGATATTCATCGAAACGAGACTCGAATGAGTTGGGGATAACTCTAACTCCAAGTTTAGACTTAGAATGGATAGGAGAACCCTTGAAAATCCATGGAGGATGATCGACGGCATTCGAAAAACCCATGTATGGTCTTTCGGAGACATACCGGTCGACCATACCGGTTGACAGTCTGTTCACAGTATTGCGATCAGTATGGTGAGACCGGTCAGGTCTGAAAGACTGGTTTTGGATTTTGGTTGGTTTCCGACCAATATGAAACCCTAAGAAAACTATTCTAATAAAACTCTAATATTATGTAGGACTTTGTGATAGCACGTTTGGATCTTGCGACGTGGAGCAAGCTAACAAACGAGCGTCAGGTAAGGGAATCTGACCTAAACTTAATAATTAAGGGACAGTAAATCTTTGTTAATCACTTGAATATATATTATGTGATTGTGCATATTCACATGCCATCCTTTACTTTCAGTTATTATTACTGTTCATGCATTGATAGGATGTGATTGTTAGGCATGTGATTGTTTTCGTTAGGGTGTGGAGTGGGGCATGGGCCTGGGATCGCTCTTCACATTAGCGCCTTTTGTAGTATTCTGTCTTAACATGCTTGGTACGGGTGGGGTATCAGGGGAAGGTCGTGGTACGGTGGTCTCCGATATTGATGTTGGCCTGGTCATGGTTATGTGGCACTGTGGTCTCCGAGTCGACGCTGGCTTGTCCACGATGCTTTAGCTCTATCTCTATGCCGTAGGGAGTTATGTTGGGATAGGGTCTACCTGCGTTGTGTTTCTATCCTAGTGAGTTAGTTGCGGATAGGGTATCAGGGGAGGTGTGGGAATGCCTTAGCTCTATCTCTATGCCGTAGACGGCTGTGCTGGGATAGAGCATACATTGATGACATATAGGATTGGTTAGTTGCGAGCCCAGTTTGCGAGCCCTGGCCAGTAGGGGCTTAGGTACTGGTATGGGTAGAGTATCAGGGGAGGTACGGGGGTATCTTAGCTCTATCTCTATTCCATGATGGGTGCATGTGGGCCAATGGGGGTGTGATCAATGAGGTGCCACACACTCGTGTATAGAGGTGCGGGGGCCACCAAACCTTTCTATAGCACATTGCAAACTTAAAACCAGACCACAGTATAAAATTGATTTAACTCATGCATAATATTGTGAAACTGTCTGATTGTCTAACTCAGCTGTGTTGTGAGCTCACCCTTTGTGTACACATTGTTTTTAGATGTTGATGCAGGTTATACTGTTGATGACTACATGAATGCCCCGGCTTATGGTGGTATTGCTGCGTTGGATGTACAGGCAGGAGAGGACGAGCATGACGCTCCATGCAAGTGCCCTTTCTGCGTGTTCCTTTGATCGGATTTTATTTATTTCTTTCATTTATTTTCGGTTGGATTAAATGTATGTACGGATATTTTTTTATGTGTTTGAATTTGGATAATTGGATATTTATTTAAATTATCAATAGATACTCAGTTCATTCTATTTAAAGTCTTTCGCTGTATATTTATATTTTGATTGTGGTTATGTGTAATGGTTTGTATGAATGGACACGGCCTATTCGAGATCCTGGTGTGAACCGTTGGTTGAATGGTGGTTCACTCACACTGTTCTGGTTGGATCAGAATTGGGGTGTGACAACTTGGTATCAGAGCTCTTGGGCTCTGTCTACAGACCATTTTACACTTAACTGGGTCGGTGAACTGAGTTAGGAAATACTAAAAATTTTAATACAAACACACTTTAAGCATTGTTTGATACCTGAGATGGATTAAGAAAGAGAATAATTTACTATATTAAATGTGGAACTTAACATTTACAGATGCACTAGTTAGGAAAAACCATGAAAATTTCCATTAAATAAGAAAATTATAGCAGATGATATAGTGCTACAGGGTACAGTCCACAAACCGGACAGTTACCCTTTATTATAAACAGTCATAAGTGAAGAAAATAAAGAGGGACAATCATGGGGTAGGGGGCCTGGGAGGAATAGGGTCTGCTATATCATAGTCTCGCTCGTAAGCAACCCTGAGCCAGTGCACCTGATCCTGGGTGACCCTGAGACTGCGAGCCAATCGAGGCCGAGTCGCGGCTCATCTTGCGCTGAGTGTCCCTGATCTCCATCATCATACCCATCATGGTGTCGGAGGGAGGCTGAGATGGTCCAGCGGTAGAGGTAGATGGTGGTGCTGCTGGTGTAGGGTGTGGAGCTGGCATCGGTACACCCTCGGCCCTATCCTCGTCATCATCCCGCTCGAGCTCGGCTGCATAGGCCGCATTGGCTGCTGCTGCTACTGCTGCCGCCATGGCTGCTACCCTCCCAAGTGGGCGAGGGCAAGCCTCCAACTCGTCATCGCTAACCGGCAGATCAACCATCTGCATCCTCTGAATGGCGTCCCAGTCTATATCGGACGTCATAGTATCCTCCACGGTCACCTCGCCTCTCATGCTCATGCCCAGACGACGTAACAGGGAGGTAATGAGACGACCATATGGAAGGTTACTGGCCTGATCGGCCAGGGTCGCCTGATGCATGGTCCTAATGATGAGGTATGGGAGAGAGACCCGCTCCCCAGTGCAGACGTAGTAAGTGATGTACTGAGTGAGCTGGGATAACTCACTATAATGGCCGCTCTGGGGGACGATGTTGTGTTGGATGATGCGACTGTAGACCCGAGGTACAGGTCTCAAGCTAGCCGCCTTCATAGGAGCCCCAGGGTTGAGGATCTGATGAGCTATCTCTCGACGCAGGTCCTCAGTCAGATAGCCCTTCGCTTTGGGAGGGCAATATACTAGGTCTCCATCATTTGGAACCCCTAGAAGGTCGGCCAGCTGATGGGTGTTAAAGGAAATGGGAACACCCCGGACGTAGCTAGAGATGCGTAAATCCCTACCTTGGTTGGGATCGTTCACATCTCCGTGCAGCTCCAGGTTAGCAAAGAAATGCTTAACCAGATTAGGACGGGTAGTGTCGGTGTAAGAAATGACGGGCAACCAACCAAGCCTGTCGAACGCCGCTCGCACGTCGAACCGGTCCAATTGCTCCAAGTTAACCCGACGCCCGGATTCAATGCTTTTGTTATCGAACCACGGGAACCGAGCTTGTGCCTCTATTGAACGAAACCAGTGTTCGTCAAGTTGGGGACTGGTGGCTGGGGAGCACGTGAACTCAAGCCGTGAGGACGTTTCCCAAGGGCACGTCGAGGAGCCATTTCAATCTGCAAAACAAAAGAAAATAAGATGAAAAGTTAGATTTTGTCGAAATTTTGACAGCATAACGACTATAAATTGGGAAAAAGCCTCGAACTCACCCAAAAACATGGGGAGGAGGACTTACGTAACCCCCACACTCTTCAACAAACCAATCACAGGCAATTACAATAAGAAATTTCAAGAAATTGAGAAAATTAAGAAAAATTTGAAAATTCTAAGAAAACCTAGGTAAAAAGGTGAAAATTTTGATTTTCTAGCAAACCGTTCGGTGAAACCCCAAATTGGTTGAGGGCTTTGGCCCTTGGGGGTCCCTAAATTCTTTCCAAGCCGAAGGAAAAGAGTTCCTGCGGTTGAAACATCTCGAACAAAGAAAAACCTAAATTTCTACATATAGACGATATGGAAAAAATTGTAAAAACATGAGAGAGAGGGAAGAGACCTACCTGGAGACGATGTTCTACACTTTGAATGGAAGAAATCGGCTTCTAAAGGCACCGGTCGGACTGTAGCAACTCGGAACCCAGAGGAAAATCGCCACCGGAGAGAAGGAAGAAAGAAAAAAATCCAAATAAAATAGTCTGAGATGGTGGGAGGAAATGGTCGTAGGGGTCGGAAGCGTCATCAGGCCAGGATGCGCCTAGAGGAAGAACAGGTTGAACAAGACCATGTTAAAGAGCCAAGTCCGGAAGTGGAGGAGGAACAGGTTCCAGAAGTGCCGACAAATTTACCTGGCCCACCTCACAGGAATTCTGAGACCATTGTTACAAACCTGGTCTATCAGATGCAAGCTCAACAGAAGGAGTTCCTGAGCGAGGTATTGAAGATGCTCAGACCACCGGGTTCTGTTCCAACTGGAGGTACGCCCGAGTCTGGAGGGAATAACACTACACAGCCGATGCAGGGCAGCCCAAGACCGATGGGCCAAGCACAGAATGTACCACCACCGCATCAGTTTTCGTCGCCTTCTGCGTACCCGGGAGCCTATCCGTATCCACAACAATGGTACGGAATGAACACTCAGGGACAGCACGATCTGAGCAGAGTGGTAGACAGATTCCTGAAGTTGAAGCCTTCATCTTTCACTGGTAGAACAGGGAAGCCATTGTGGCCAGCACAGTGGGTTGCAGAGATGGAGAAGAATTTTCGTATGATGACATGTACAGAGGAGGAAAAGGTCTTATTTGCCACTCACATGCTGAAAGAAGATGCAAATGCGTGGTGGAATTCTACACGGGCATATCTGGAGACTAAGTATACACTGGTGGATTGGGAAGTGTTTAAAGCTGCTTTCTTCGATAAATACTTTCCGAAGAGTTTCAGAGATCAAATGGAGAAGGAGTTCCTCAACCTACAACAGTCTCAGTCGACCGTGGATGCTTTTCAGCAAAGGTACGAAGAGCTATTCTTCTTCGCACCGGCAAGTATGCAAGAGGAAGAGACCAAGACACGTAGGTTCACCATGGGACTACGTGGAAGCATCAGAGAGCACCTACTGGGTTTGGACAAGAAGATCTACAATGAGGCTGTGTAAGTTGCAAGGGTGATAGAGTCCTGTCAGAGGGAGAGCTTCTTTGCTCAAAACAGGGGAGTGAAGAGACCTGCTAGTGAGAGTTCGGGTTGCGGTAACAATAGTCCCTTCCGCCCATACAGGGCTCAGACCGCTACAGTACCCACGAGAAACAACACGGCACCCCCTGTGCCACAGAATGCCGGATACAACCCGAATATAAAGTGTTTCAACTGCCAGCAAGTGGGTCATATTGCAAGGACCTGCACTCTACCTAAGAAGCAACTTCCCCAGGAAGGAAAAGTTTATGCGGTCACCACTAAAGAGGCAGCTGCATCACAGGATGTGGTCACTAGTATGGCTTTATCCCTTACTATTGGGCTTACTATTTTCATTGTGTGTATGCGCATATAGAACTAAGGGATAATAAAAAATTCCAGGAATTGTAAATGTAGCTGGTATACCTGCCAGAGTACTATTTGACTCTGGGGCCACGCACTCCTTTGTTTCTATTTCTTTTGGGAAGCGAATGGAGTTACCAATCAAGCATTTGAACCCAAGCTTGATAGTTCGCTCTCCACTAGGAGTCGAAGTGGCTTTGACCAAATATTATGGACCATGTACTGTATGTATTGAGGGTCGAGACTTAGAAGCAAGCCTAGTGCTACTCGAGATGGCAGACTTTGATGTCATCCTGGGAATGGATTGGCTAGGCCGTCATTCAGCCGTCCTATTATGTGGTGAAAGGAAGCTTGTGCTTACTGACAAAGAGGGAAGGGAGTATAGCTTCACTGGGATCAAGCTATCTAGGAAGCGGAAACTGATTCTCTCCGCCCTAAAAGCTAAGGGATGCTTATAGAAAGGGGGAGTGGGGTATCTAGTACCTGTAGTCGACACCAAAGCTGAGGTGCCAAAGATGGAAGATCTAGAGGTGGTACGAGAGTTTCCAGATGTATTTCCAGAAGATCTCCCAGGTTTACCACCAGACAGGGCTACAGAATTTGTGATAGATCTTATGCCTGGTTCGGCGCCGGTGTCTAAAGCACCATCCAGAATGGCCCCGACCGAGTTAAAGGAGTTGAAGACCCAGTTACAAGAATTGTTGGATAAGGGCTTCATACGACTTAGCATATCACCTTGGGGAGCACCGGTATTATTTGTCAAGAAGAAGGATGGAAGTGTACATCTGTGCATCGACTACCGTGAACTGAACAAGTTGACGATCAAGAATCGGTATCCTTTGCCTAGAATCGATGATCTGTTCAATCAATTTCAGGGTGCAAAGGTTTTCTCAAAGATTGATCTCCGATCGGGGTATCACCAACTGAAGATCAAGGCCGGCGATATTCCAAAGACTGCTATCAGGACGAGGTATGGGCATTATGAGTTTTCTAGTTATGTCTTTCGGGTTGACCAGTGCTCCAGCGTCGTTCATGGAACTGATGAACCGAGTGTTCCATGATATGTTGGACACTTCGGTCATCGTATATATCGATGACATATTGGTCTACTCAAAGGACATGGAGGCTCATATAACACATTTGAGGGCAGCCCTACAACGGCTGAAACGGGAGAAGCTTTATGCAAAGTTCAAGAAATGCGAGTTTTGGTTGAAGGAAGTGGCCTTCTTGGGCCATGTTGTATCTGAAGACGGTATCAATGTTGATCCAAGTAAGATAGCTGCTATAGTAGGATGGGAAGCACCAAAATCTATTGCGAAAATTCGTAGTTTCCTTGGGTTGGCTGGTTATTATAGAAGATTCGTGGAAGATTACTCCAGGATCGCTGTTCCACTCACCAGATTGACCAAGAAGGGAGAGAAATCCATATGGATAGATGAGTGTGAGAAGTGCTTTCAGACAATGAAGTCAAGACTAGTCTCTGCACCTATCTTGACCATCCCAGAACCAAGCATACCGTTTACTTTATATACAGATGCTTCAGGGTTGGGTATCGGGTGTGTATTGATGCAAGGAGAACAGGTGATTGCTTACGCATCAAGACAGTTAAAGGAGCATGAGAAGAACTATCCTACGCATGATTTGGAGTTAGCAGCGGTTATACATGCAATCAAGACTTGGAGACACTACTTGTACGGTGAGAAGTTTCAGATTAAGTCAGATCACCAGAGCTTAACTTATCTTTTCACTCAGAAGGATCTGAATATGAGACAGAGGAGATGGCTGGAATTATTGAAAGATTATGATTGTGACATCCAGTACCATCCGGGTAAAACAAATGTGGTGGCTGACGCCTTAAGCAGAAAGTGGGCATCGAAACCTGAGGCAGGACCAAGTACAAATGCTGCATTATGTGCCGCAGCCTCTTGTTCAGTCGAAGGTGATGAAGAGTATATAATTGAAATTGCAGAAGATCCAGTTGAGCAAGGCTTAATTCATAAGTTCACCATGATGTTCGCCGCTTTGAAGATCTCACCGGATCCAGTTGATGAAGTCAAGGTAGCAATCCTACAGGATCCAAATCTCAAGACAGTGCAAGAAGACCTAGAGAAGGGTACGAGCAATCCTGACTTTACCTTGGATTCAGACAAGGTACTCAGGTATCGTGGACGGTTATGTATACCTGAGAGTGAAGACTGCGATATCAGAGATCGAGTTATGACTGAAGCTCATTACACTCCATATTCGGTACATCCAGGAAGTACCAAAATGTACCATGATTTAAGAAGATTATATTGGTGGAGGGGTATGAAAGCTGATATAGCTCGCTTCGTGTTCCAGTGTTTCAATTGCCAACAAGTTAAAGCAGAAAGGCAGAGACCCGTAGGTTTACTACAACCATTACCGGAACCTGCATGGAAGTGGGATTGTATCACCATGGATTTCGTCACTGGCTTACCTTTGACACCAAGGTCAGTGGATGCGGTTTGGGTTATAGTCGACCGACTCACCAAGACAGCTCGATTTATTGCGGTCAGACCTCAGTATACCATGGAGAAGCTGGCCAAGTTATATGTTGATAATATAGTCAGACTTCATGGCGTTTCGAGAGTATAGTATCTGACAGAGATCCCCGTTTTACATCGAAGTTCGGGAAGGATTACAGAAAGCTATGGGAACAAAGTTGAAGTTCAGTACAGCTTTTCACCCTCAGACGGACAGACAGTCAGAGCGAACTATTCAAATTTTAGAAGATATGCTCCGAGCTTGTGCATTAGACTTCAAGGGAGCTTGGGATGAGAAGCTATCACTTATCGAGTTCGCTTACAACAACAGCTATCAGGCTACAATTCAGATGGCCCCATATGAAGCACTCTATGGGAAGAAGTGTCGTACACCTCTGTTATGGAACGAGGTGGGAGAAAGAAGAATTGTAGGACCGGAGTTTGTTGAAGAAACTTGTCGAGTGATTGATCAGATCAAAGAGAGAGTAAAGACAGCTCAAGTTCGACAGAAGCACTATGTGGATAATCGACGTCGAGATCTGGAGTTTGTAGTGGGTGACAAGGTATTCTTGAAGGTATCACCGGTGCGAGGTCTGAAACGGTTTGGTAAGAAGGGAAAGCTATGCCCCAGGTATGTGGGACCATACGAGATATTGGCTAGACGTGGTAACGTAGCATATCAATTGGCTCTACCACCATCTATGTCCAGTGTTCATAATGCTTTCCATGTATCATTACTGAAGAAGTATGTCAGAGATCCATCGCACATCTTGACCGCTGATCCCCCAGACTTGACTGAAGATCTAACTTTCGAAGTGGTGCCTATAATGCTCTCAAGTCGAAAAGTTCAGCAACTTCGAACCAAGGATATCCATTATGTGAAGGTGCATTGGAGAAGCCAAAATGTGGAGGAAATTACTTGGGAAGAAGAGACCGCAATGAGGAAGGAATACCCTAAACTTTTCAACGATCAAGGTACGTTGAAATTTTGAGGCCGAAATTTCTTTTAAGGTTGGGGGAGTTGTAAAACCTACATGCAAATTTCGGGACGAAATATGTTTTAAGGGTGGTGGAGTTGTAAGACCCGCACTCCGTAAACCCGGTCTAAACCTTGGTTTTGTGTCGTAGCAGGTCTTCCGATCATCACCGGGCCAGACGAGACAAGCGGATGACAAACAGGTATGAAATCGGACCAAAGATGACCAAAAAGTCATCATTTTATGTTGACCGGTCGATGGTACCGGTCTTGGTACCGGTCGACCGGTATGGTCTGCGCAGCTAAGTGCAGAGATCCGGAAATTGACTTCTAAGGGTCCCACTTTCTTGATTTCGAATCTAAGACTTTCCTAATCCTAATAGGGTTACTAAACCCGAATTCTAGCCTATAAATACACCCATAAACCTCCTCAAATCCTTTCCATTATCTCTCACAAACCCTAGAGAAGAGAAAGAGGTGGGAAAGGAGAAGGAGTTAGGAAGAAGAAGAAGGTGCCGCCATTACCGTTCGACGAAGCTCACGCTACGCCAGTCAACGGTAAGTGTTTTAACTATTCTTCTTATCCTATGTTATTTGTGTGGGTGGATCAATACCATGCAAAGTAGGTATTGATCTAAAACCCTAAATTGGCCAATAAACCCTAAGTTGCTGTCAAACCCTAGATTTGAGTTTCGAGATGATATTCATCGAAACGAGACTCGAATGAGTTGGGGAAAATTCTAACTCCAAGTTTAGACTTAGAATGGATAGGAGAACCCTTTAAAATCCATGAAGGATGATCGACGGCAGTCGAAAAACCCATGTATGGTCTTCCGGAGACATACCGGTCGACCATACCTGTTGACAGTCTGTTCACAGTGTTGCGACCGGTATGGTGAGACCGGTCAGGTCTGAAAGACTGGTTTTGGATTTTGGTTGGTTTTCGACCAATATGAAACCCTAAGAAAACTATCCTAATGAAACCCTAATATTATGTAGGACTTTGTGATAGCACGTTTGGATCTTGCGACGTGGAGCAAGCTAACAAACGAGCGTCAGGTAAGGGAATCTGACCTAAACTTAATAATTAAGGGACAGTAAATCTTTGTTAATCACTTGAATATATATGATGTGATGTTTGTGCATATTCACATGCCATCCTTTACTTTCAGTTATTATTACTGTTCATGCATTGATAGGATGTGATTGTTAGGCATGTGATTGTTTTCGTTAGTGTGTGGAGTGGGGCATGGGTCTGGGATCGCTCTTCACATTAGCACCTTTTGTAGTATTCTGTCTTAACATGCTTGGTACGGGTGGGGTATCAGGGGAAGGTCGTGGTACGGTGGTCTCCGATATTGATGTTGGCCTGGCCATGGTTATGTGGCACTGTGGTCTCCGAGTCGACGTTGGCTTGTCCACGATGCTTTAGCTCTATCTCTATGCCGTAGGGAGTTATGTTGGGATAGGGTCTACCTGCGTTGTGTTTCTATCCTAGTGAGTTAGTTGTGGATAGGGTATCAGGGGAGGTGTGGGAATGCCTTAGCTCTATCTCTATGCCGTAGACGGCTGTGCTGGGATAGAGCATACATTGATGACATATAGGATTGGTTAGTTGCGAGCCCAGTTTGCGAGCCCTGGCCAGTAGGGGCTTAGGTACTGGTATGGGTAGAGTATCAGGGGAGGTACGGGGGTATCTTAGCTCTATCTCTATTCCATGATGGGTGCATGTGGGCCAATGGGGGTGTGATCCATGAGGAGCCACACACTCGTGTATAGATGTGCGGGGGCCACCAAACCTTTCTATATTACATTGCAAACTTAAAACCAGACCACAGCATAAAATTGATTGTTACTCATGCATAATATTGTGAAACTGTCTGATTGTCTAACTCAGCTGTGTTGTGAGCTCACCCATTGTGTACACATTATTTTTAGATGTTGATGCGGGTTATACTGTTGATGACTACATGAATGCCCCGGCTTATGGTGGTGTTGCTGCGTTGGATGTACAGGCGGGAGAGGACGAGCATGACGCTTCATGCAAGTGCCCTTTCTGCGTGTTCCTTTGATCGGATTTTATTTATTTCTTTCATTTATTTTCGGTTGGATTAAATGGATGTACGGATATTATTTTATGTGTTTGAATTTGGATAATTGGATATTTATTTAAATTATCAATAGATACTCAGTTCATTCTATTTAAAGTCTTTCGCTGTATATTTATATTCTGATTGTGGTTATGTGTAATGGTTTGTATGAATGGACACGGCCTATTCGAGATCCTGGTGTGAACCGTTGGTTGAATGGTGGTTCACTCACACCGTTCTGGTTGGATCAGAATTGGGGTGTGACAACTTGGTATCAGAGCTCTTGGGCTCTGTCTACAGACCATTTTACACTTAACTGGGTCGGTGAACTGAGTTAGGAAATACTAAAAATTTTAATACAAACACACCCTAAGCATTGTTTGATACCTGAGATGGATTAAGAAAGAGAATAATTTACTATATTAAATGTGGAACTTAACATTTACAGATGCACTAGTTAGGAAAAACCATGAAAATTTCCATTAAATAAGAAAATTATAGCAGATGATATAGTGCTACAGGGTACAGTCCACAAACCGGACAGTTACCCTTTATTATAAATAGTCATAAGTGAAGAAAATAAAGAGGGACAATCATGGGGTAGGGGGCCTGAGAGGAATAGGGTCTGCTATATCATAGTCTCGCTCGTAAGCAACCCTGAGCCAGTGCACCTGATCCTGTGTGACCCTGAGACTGCGAGCCAACTGCGCCGAGTCGCGGCTCATCTTGCGCTGAGTGTCCCTGATCTCCATCATCATACCCATCATGGTGTCGGAGGGAGGCTGAGATGGTCCAGCGGTAGAGGTAGATGGTGGTGCTGCTGGTGTAGGGTGTGGAGCTGGCATCGGTACACCCTCGGCCCTATCCTCGTCATCATCCCGCTCGAGCTCGGCAGCATAGGCCGCATTGGCTGCTGCTGCTGCTGCTGCCGCCATGGCTGCTACCCTCCCAAGTGGGCGAGGGCGAGCCTCCAACTCGTCATCGCTAACCGGCAGATCAACCATCTGCATCCTCTGAATGCCGTCCCAGTCTATATCGGACGTCATAGTATCCTCTACGGTCACCTCGCCTCTCATGCTCACGCCCAGACGACGTAACAGGGAGGTAATGAGACGACCGTATGGAAGGTTACTGGCCTGATCGGCCAGGGTCGCCTGATGCATGGTCCTAATGATGAGGTATGGGAGAGAGACCCGCTCCCCAGTGCAGACGCAGTAAGTGATGTACTGAGTGTGCTGGGATAACTCACTATAATAGCCGCTCTGGGGGACGATGTTGTGGTGGATGATGCGACTGTAGACCCAAGGTACAAGTCTCAAGCTAGCCGCCTTCATAGGAGCCCCAGGGTTGAGGATCTGATGAGCTATCTCTCGACGCAGGTCCTCAGTCAGATAGCCCTTCGCTTTGGGAGGGAAATATACTAGGTCTCCATCATTTGGAACCCCTAGAAGGTCGGCCAGCTGATGGGTGTTAAAGGAAATGGGAACACCCCGGAGGTAGCTAGAGATGCATAAATCCCTACCTTGGTTGGGATCATTCACATCTCCGTGCAGCTCCAGGTTAGCAAAGAAATGCTTAACCAGATTAGGACGGGTAGTGTCGGTGTAAGAAATGACGGGTAACCAACCAAGCCTATCGAACGCCGCTCGAATGTCGAACCGGTCCAATTGCTCCAAGTTAACCCGACGCCCGGATTCAATGCTTTTGTTATCGAACCACGGGAACCGAGCTTGTGCCTCTATTGAACGAAACCAGTGTTCGTCAAGTTGGGGACTGGTGGCTAGCGAGTACGTGAACTCGAGCCGTGAGGACGTTTCCCAAGGGCACGTCGAGGAGCCATTTCAATCTGCAAAACAAAAGAAAATAAGATGAAAAAGTTAGATTTTGTCAAAATTTCGACAGCATAACGACTATAAATTGGGAAAAAGCCTCGAACTCACCCAAAAACATGGGGAGGAGGACTTACGTAACCCCCACACTCTTCAACAAACCAATCACAGGCAATTACAATAAGAAATTTCAAGAAATTGAGAAAATTAAGAAAAATTCGAAAATTCTAAGATAACCTAGGTCAAAAGGTGAAAAATTCGATTTTCTAGCAAACCGTTCAGTGAAACCCCAAATTGGTTGAGGGCTTTTGCGCTTGGGGGTCCTAAACTCTTTCCAAGCCGAAGGAAAAGAGTTCCTACGGTGGAAACATCTCGAACAAAGAAAAACCTAAATTTCTACATATAAACGATATGGAAAAAATTGTAAAAACATGAGAGAGAGGGAAGAGACCTACCTGGAGACGATGTTCTACGCTTTGAACGGAAGAAATCGACTTCTAAAGGCACCGGTCGGACTGTAGCAACTCGGAACCCAGAGGAAAATCGCCACCAGAGAGAAGGAAAAAAGAAAAAAATCCAAATAAAATAGTCTGAGATGGTGGGAGGAAATGGTCGTAGGGGACGGAAGCGTCATCAGGACAGGATGCGCCTAGAGGAAGAACAGGTTGAACAAGACCATGTTAGAGAGCCAATTCCGGAAGTAGAGGAGGAACAGGTTCCAGAAGTGCTGACAAATTTACCTGGCCCACCTCACAGGAATTCTGAGACCATTGTTACAAACCTGGTCTATCAGATGCAAGCTCAACAGAAGGAGTTCCTGAGCGAGGTACTGAAGATGCTCAGACCACCGGGTTCTGTTCCAACTGGAGGTACGCCCGAGTCTGGAGGGAATAACACTACACAGCCATGCAGGGCAGCCCAAGACCGATGGGCCAAGCACAGAATGTACCACCACCGCATCAGTTTCCGTCCCCTTCTGCGTACCCGGGAGCCTATCCGTATCCACCACAATGGTACGGAATGAACACTCAGGGACAGCACGATCTGAGCAGAGCGGTAGACAGATTCCTGAAGTTGAAGCCTTCATCTTTCACTGGTAGAACAGGGAAGCCATTGTGGCCAGCACAGTGGGTTGCAGAGATGGAGAAGAATTTCCGTCTGATGACATGTACAGAGGAGGAAAAGGTCTTATTTGCCACTCACATGCTGAAAGAAGATGCAAAGGCATGGTGGAATTCTACACGGGCATATCTGGAGACTAAGTATACACTGTTGGATTGGGAATTGTTTAAAGCTGCTTTCTTCGATAAATACTTTCCGAAGAGTTTCAGAGATCAAATGGAGAAGGGGTTCCTCAACCTACAACAGTCTCAGTCGACCGTGGATGCTTATCAGCAGAGGTACGAAGAGCTATTCTTCTTTGCACCGGCAAGTATACAAGAGGAAGAGACCAAGACACGTAGGTTCACCATGGGACTACGTGGAAGCATCAGAGAGCACCTACTGGGTTTGGACATGAAGATTTACAATGAGGCTGTGCAGGTTGCGAGGGTGTTAGAGTCCAGTCAGAGGGACAGCTTCTTTGCTCAGAACAGGGGAGTGAAGAGACCAGCTAGTGAGAGTACGGGTGGCGGTAACAAAAGACCCTTCCGCCCATACAGGGCTCAGACCGCTACAGTACCCGCGAGAAACAACACGGCACCACCTGTGCCACAGAATGCCGGATACAACCCAAATATAAAGTGTTTCAACTACCATCAAGTGGGTCATATTGCAAGGACCTGCACTCTACCTAAGAAGCAACTTCCCCAGCAAGGAAAAGTTTATGCGGTCACCACTAAAGAGGCAGCTGCATCACAGGATGTGGTCACTGGTATGGCTTTATCCCTTACTATTTGGCTTACTATTTTCATTGTGTGTATGCGCATATAGAACTAAGGGATAATAAAAAATTCAAGGAATTGTAAATGTAGCTGGTATACCTGCCAGAGTACTATTTGACTCTGGAGCCACGCACTCCTTTGTTTCTATTTCTTTTGGGAAGCAAATGGAGTTACCAATCAAGCATTTGAACCCAAGCTTGATAGTTCGCTCTCCACTAGGAGTCGAAGTGGCTTTGACCGAATATTATGGACCATGTACTGCATGTATTAAGGGTCGAGACTTAGAAGCATGCCTAGTACAACTCGAGATGGGAGACTTTGATGTCATCCTGGGAATGGATTGGCAAGGCCGTCATTCAGTCGTCCTATTATGTGGTGAAAGGAAGCTTGTGCTTACTGACAAAGAGGGAAGGGAGTATAGCTTCGCTGGGATCAAGCTATCTAGGAAGCAAAAACTGATTCTCTCCGCCCAAAAAGCTAAGAGATGCTTAGAGAAAGGGGGAGTGGGGTATCTAGTATCTGTAGTCGACACCAAATCTGAGGTGCCAAAGATGGAAGATCTAGAGGTGGTACGAGATTTTCCAGATGTATTTCCAGAAGATCTCCCAGGTTTACCACCAGACCGGGCAACAGAATTTGTGATAGATCTTATGCCAGGTTCGGCGCCGGTGTCTAAATCACCATACAGAATGGCCCCGACCGAGTTAAAGGAGTTGAAGACCCAGTTACAAGAATTGTTGGATAAGGGCTTTATACGACCTAGAATATCACCTTGGGGAGCACCGGTATTATTTGTCAAGAAGAAGGATGGAAGTGTACGGCTGTGCATCGACTACCGTGAACTGAACAAGTTGACGATCAAGAATCGGTATCCTTTGCCTAGAATCGACGATCTGTTCGATCAATTTCAGGGTGCAAAGGTTTTCTCGAAGATTGATCTCCGATCGGGGTATCACCAACTGAAGATCAAGGCCGGCGATATTCCGAAGACTGCTATCAGGACGAGGTATGGCCATTATGAGTTTCTAGTTATGTCTTTCGGGTTGACCAATGCTCCAGCGTCATTCATGGAACTGATGAACTGAGTGTTCCATGATATGTTGGACACTTCGGTCATCGTATTTATCGATGACATATTGGTCTACTCAAAGGACATGGAGGCTCATATAACACATTTGAGGGCAGCCCTACAACGGCTGAGACAGGAGAAGCTTTATGCAAAGTTCAAGAAATGCGAGTTTTGGTTGAAGGAAGTGGCCTTCTTGGGCCATGTTGTATCTGAAGACGGTATCAAGGTTGATCCAAGTAAGATAGCTGCTATAGTAGGATGGGAAGCACCAAAATCTATTGCGGAAATTCGTAGTTTTCTTGGGTTGGCTGGTTATTATAGAAGATTCGTGGAAGATTACTCCAGGATCGCTGTTCCACTCACCAGATTGACCAAGAAGGGAGAGAAATTCATATGGACAGATGAGTGTGAGAAGTGCTTTCAGACTTTGAAGTCAAGACTATTCTCTGCACCTATCTTGACCATCCCAGAACCAAGCATACCGTTTACTTTATATACGGATGCTTCAGGGTTGGGTATCGGGTGTGTATTGATGCAAGGAGAACAGGTGATTGCTTACGCATCAAGACAGTTAAAGGAGCATGAGAAGAACTATCCTACGCATGATTTGGAGTTAGCAGCGGTTATACATGCAATCAAGACTTGGAGACACTACTTGTACGGTGAGAAGTTTCATATTAAGTCAGATCACAAGAGCTTAACTTATCTTTTCACTCAGAAGGATCTAAATATGAGATAGAGGAGATGGCTGGAATTATTGAAAGATTATGATTGTGACATCCAGTACCATCCGGGTAAAGCAAATGTGGTGGATGACGCCTTAAGCAGAAAGTGGGTATCGAAACCTGAGGCAGGACCAAGTACAAATGCTGCATTATCTGTCGCAGCCTCTAGTTCAATCGAAGGTGATGAAGAGTATATAATTGAAACTGCAGAAGATCCAGTTGAGCAAGGCTTAATTCATAAGTTCACCATGATGTTCGCCGCTTTGAAGATCTCACCGGATCCAGTTGATGAAGTCAAGGTAGCAATCCTACAAGATCGAGTTATGACTGAAGCTCATTACACTCCATATTCGGTACATCCAGGAAGTACCAAAATGTACCATGATTTAAGAAGATTATATTGGTAGAGGGGTATGAAAGCTGATATAGCTCGCTTCGTGTTCCAGTGTTTGAATTGCCAACAAGTTAAAGCAGAAAGGTAGAGACCCGCAGGTTTACTACAACCATTAACGGAACCTGCATGGAAGTGGGATTGTATCACCATGGATTTCGTCACTGGCTTACCTTTGACACCAAGGTCAGTGGATGCGGTTTGGGTTATAGTCGACCGACTCACCAAGACAGCTCGATTTATTGCGGTCAGACCTCAGTATACCATGGAGAAGCTGGCCAAGTTATATGTTGATAATATAGTCAGACTTCATGGCGTTCCGGAGAGTGTAGTATCTGACAGAGATCCCCGTTTTACATCAAAGTTCTGGGAAGGATTACCGAAAGCTATGGGAACAAAGTTGAAGTTCAGTACTGCTTTTCACCCTCAGACGGACAGACAGTCAGAGTGAACTATTCAAATTTTAGAAGATATGCTCCGAGCTTGTGCATTAGACTTCAAGGGAGCTTGGGATGAGAAGCTATCACTTATCGAGTTCGCTTACAACAACAGCTATCATGCTACAATTCAGATGGCCCCATATGAAGCACTCTATGGGAAGAAGTGTCGTACACCTCTGTTATGGAACGAGGTGGGAGAAAGAAGAATTGTAGGACCGGAGTTTGTTGAAGAAACTTGTCGAGTGATTGATCAGATCAAAGAGAGAGTAAAGACAGCTCAAGTTCGACAGAAGTACTATGCGGATAATCGATGACGAGATCTGGAGTTTGCAGTGGGTGACAAGGTATTCTTGAAAGTATCACCGGTGCGAGGTCTGAAATGGTTTGGTAAGAAGGGAAAGCTATGCCCCAGGTATGTGGGACCATACGAGATATTGGCTAGACGTGGTAACGTAGCATATCAATTGGCTCTACCACCATCTATGTCCAGTGTTCATAATGCGTTCCATGTATCATTACTGAAGAAGTATGTCAGAGACCCATCGCACATCTTGACCGCTGATCCCCCATACTTGACTGAAGATCTAACTTTCGAAGTGGCGCCTGTAATGCTCTCAAGTCGAAAAGTTCAACAACTTCAAACCAAGGATATCCGTTATCTAAAGGTGCATTGGAGAAGCCAAAATGTGGAGGAAATTACTTGGGAAGAAGAGAGCGCAATGAGGAAGGAGAACCCTAACCTTTTCGACGATCAAGGTACGTTGAAATTTCGAGGCCGAAATTTCTTTTAAGGGTGGGAGAGTTGTAGAACCTACAAGCAAATTTCGGGACGAAATTACTTTTAAGGGTGGTGGAGTTGTAAGACCCCCACTCCGTAAACCTAGTCTAAACCTTGGTTTTGTGTCGTAGCAGGTCTTCCGATCATCACCGGGCTAGACGGGACAAGAGGATGACAAACAGGTATGAAATCGGACCAAAGATGACCAAAAAGTCATCATTTTATGTTGACCGATCGATGGTACTGGTCTTGGTACCGGTCGACCGGTATGGTCTGCGCAGCTAAGTGCGGAGATCCAGAAATTGACTTCTGAGGGTCCACTTTCCTGATTTCGAATCTAAGACTTTTCTAATCCTAATAGGGTTACTAAACCCTAATTATAGCCTATAAATACACCCATAAACCTCCTCAAATCCTTTCCATTATCCCTCACAAACCCTAGAGAAGAGAAAGAGGTGGGAAAGGAGAAGGAGTTAGGAAGAAGAAGAAGGTGCCGCCATTACCATTCGACGAAGCTCACGCTACGCCAGTCAACGGTAAGTGTTTTAACTATTCTTCTTATCCTATGTTAGTTGTGTGGGTGGATCAATACCATGCAAAGTAGGTATTGATCTAAAACCCTAAATTGGCCAATAAACCCTAAGTTGCTGTCAAACCCTAGATTTGAGTTTCGAGATGATATTCATCGAAACGAGACTCGAATGAGTTGGGGATAACTCTAACTCCAAGTTTAGACTTAGAATGGATAGGAGAACCCTTGAAAATCCATGGAGGATGATCGACGGCATTCAAAAAACCCATGTATTGTCTTCCGGAGACATACCGGTCGACCATACCGGTTGACAGTCTGTTCACAGTGTTGCGACCGGTATGGTGAGACCGGTCAGGTCTGAAAGACTGGTTTTAGATTTTGGTTGGTTTCCGACCAATATGAAACCCTAAGAAAACTATTCTAATGAATCCCTAATATTATGTAGGACTTTGTGATAGCACGTTTGGATCTTGCGATGTGGAGCAAGCTAACAAACGAGCGTCAGGTAAGGGAATTTGACCTAAACTTAATAATTAAGGGGCAATAAATCTTTGTTAATCACTTGAATATATATGATGTGATGTTTGTGCATATTCACATGCCATCCTATACTTTCAGTTATTATTACTGTTCATGCATTGATAGGATGTGATTGTTAGGTATGTGATTGTTTTCGTTAGTGTGTGCAGTGGGGCATGGGCCTGGGATCGCTCTTCACATTAGCACCTTTTGTAATATTCTGTCTTAACATGCTTGGTACGGGTGGGGTATCAGGGGAAGGTCGTGGTACGGTGGTCTCCGATATTGATGTTGGTCTGGCCATGGTTATGTGGCACTGTGGTCTCCGAGTCGAGGCTGGCTTGTCCACGATGCTTTAGCTCTATCTCTCTGCCGTAGGGAGTTATGTTGGGATAGGGTCTACCTGCGTAGTGTTTCTATCCTAGTGGGTTAGTTGCAGATAGGGTATCGGGGGAGGTGTGGGAATGCCTTAGCTCTATCTCTATGCCGTAGACGGCTGTGCTGGGATAGAGCATACATTGATGACATATAGGATTGGTTAGTTGCGTGCCCAGTTTGCGAGCCCTGGCCAGTAGGGGCTTAGGTACTGGTATGGGTAGAGTATCAGGGGAGGTACGGGGGTATCTTAGCTCTATCTCTATTCCATGATGGGTGCATGTGGGCCAATGGGGGTGTGATCCATGAGGTGCCACACACTCGTGTATAGAGGTGCGGGGGCCACCAAACCTTTCTATAGCACATTGCAAACTTAAAACCAGACCACAACATTAAATTGATTGTTACTCATGCATAATATTGTGAAACTGTCTGATTGTTTTACTGAGCTGTATTGTGAGCTCACCCTTTGTGTACACATTATTTTTAGATGTTGATGCAGGTTATACTGTTGATGACTACATGAATGCCCCGGCTTATGGTGGTGTTGCTGCGTTGGATGTACAGGCGGGAGAGGACGAGCATGACGCTTCATGCGAGTGCCCTTTCTGCGTGTACCTTTGATCGGATTTTATTTATTTCTTTCATTTATTTTTGGTTGGATTAAATGGATGTACGGATATTATTTTATGTGTTTGAATTTGGATAATTGGATATTTATTTAAATTATCAATAGATACTCGATTCATTCTATTTAAAGTCTTCCGCTGTATATTTATATTCTGATTGTGGTTATGTGTAATGGTTTGTATGAACGGACACGGCCTATTCGAGATCCTAGTGTGAACTATTGGTTCAATGGCGGTTCACTCACACCGTTCTGGTTGGATCAGAATTGGGGTGTGACAAGTTGGTATCAGAGCTCTCGGGCTCTGTCTACAGACCATATTACTCTTAACTGGGTCGGTGAACTGAGTTAGGAAATACTAAAAATTTTAATACAAACACTCCCTAAGCATTGTTTGATACCTGAGATGGATTATGAAAGAGAATAATGTACTATATTAAATGTGGAACTTAACATTTACACATGCACTAGTTAGGAAAAACCATGAAAATTTCCATTAAATAAGAAAATTGTAGCAAATGATATAGTGCTACAGGGTACAGTCCACAAACCGGACAGTTACCCTGTATTATAAACAGTCAAAAGTGAAGAAAATAAAGAGGGACAATCATGGGGTAGGGGGCCTGGGAGGAATAGGGTCTGCTATATCATAGTCTCACTCGTAAGCAACCCTGAGCCAGTGCACCTGATCCTGTGTGACCCTTAGACTGCGAGCCAACTGCGCTAAGTCGCGGCTCATCTTGCGCTGAGTGTCCCAGATCTCCATCATCATACCCATCATGGTGTCGGAGGGAGGCTGAGATGGTCCAGCGGTAGAGGTAGATGGTGGTGCTGCTAGTGTAGGGTGTGGAGCTGGCACCGGTGAACCCTCGGCCCTATCCTCGTCATCATCCCGCTCGAGCTCGGCTGCATAGGCCGCATTGGCTGCTGCTGCTGCTGCCGCCGTGGCTGCTACCCTCCCAAGTGAGCGAGGGCGAGCCTCCAACTCGTCATCGCTAACCGGCAGATCAACCATCTGCATCCTCCGAATGGCGTTCCAG
Source organism: Protea cynaroides (assembly GCA_028583415.1). Lineage (NCBI taxonomy): Eukaryota > Viridiplantae > Streptophyta > Magnoliopsida > Proteales > Proteaceae > Protea > Protea cynaroides. The sequence continues at coordinate 65,790,933 of CM053271.1, read as the reverse complement.
TCTATATCGGATGTCATAGTATCCTCCACGGTCACCTCGCCTCTCATGCTCACGCCTAGATGATGTAACAGGGAGGTAATGAGATGACCGTATGGAAGGTTACTGGCCTTATCGGCCAGGGTCGCCTGATGCATGGTCCCAATGATGAGGTATGGGAGAGAGACCCGCTCCCCAGTGCAGACGCAGTAAGTGATGTACTGAGTGAGCTGGGATAACCCACTATAATGGTCGCTCTGGGGGACGATGTTGTGCTGGATGATGCGACTGTAGACCCGAAGTACAGGTCTCAAGCTAGCTGCCTTCATAGGAGCCCCAGGGTTGAGGATCTGATGAGCTATCTCTCGACGTAGGTCCTCAGTCAGATAGCCCTTCGCTTTGGGAGGGCAATATACTAGGTCTCCATCATTTGGAACCCCTAGAAGGTTGGCCAGCTGATGGGTGTTAAAGGAAATGGGAACACCCCGGACGTAGCTAGAGATGCGTAAATCCCTACCCTGGTTGGGATCGTTCACATCTCCGTGCAGCACCAGGTTAGCAAAGAAATGCTTAATCAGATTAGGACGGGTAGTGTCGGTGTAAGAAATGACGGGCAACTAACCAAGCCTGTCGAACGGGTCCAATTGCTCCAAGTTAACCCGACGCCCGGATTCAATGCTTTTGTTATCGAACCACGGGAACTAAGCTTGTGCCTCTATTGAACGAAACCAGTGTTCGTCAAGTTGGGGACTGGTGGCTGGGGAGCACGTGAACTCGAGCCGTGAGGACGTTTCCCAAGGGCACGTCGAGGAGCCATTTCAATTTGCAAAACAAAAGAAAATAAGATGAAAAGTTAGATTTTGTCGAAATTTCGACAGCATAACGACTATAAATTGGGAAAAAGCCTCGAACTCACCCAAAAACATGGGGAGGAGGACTTACGTAACCCCCACACTCTTCAACAAGCCAATCACAGGCAATTACAATAAGAAATTTCAAGAAATTGAGAAAATTAAGAAAAATTCAAAAATTCTAAGAAAACCTAGGTCAAAAGGTGAAAAATTCGATTTTCTAGCAAACCGTTCGGTGAAACCCCAAATTGGTTGAGGGCTTTTTCTCTTGGGGGTCCCTAAACTCTTTCCAAGCCGAAGGAAAGAGTTCCTATGGTTAAAACAACTCGAACAAAGAAAAACCTAAATTTCTACATATAGACGATATGGAAAAAATTGTAAAAACATGAGAGAGAGGGAAGAGACCTACCTGGAGACGATGTTTTACGCTTTGAACGGAAGAAATCGGCTTCTAAAGGCACCGGTCGGACTGTAGCAACTAGGAACCCAGAGGAAAATCGCCACCGGAGAGAAGGAAGAAAGAAAAAAATTCCAAATAAAATAGTCTGAGATGGTGGGAGGAAATGGTCGTAGGGGTCGGAAGCGTCATCAGGCCAAGATGCGCCTAGAGGAAGAACAGGTTGAACAAGACCATGTTAGAGAGCCAAGTCCGGAAGTGGAGGAGGAACAGGTTCTAGATGTGCCGACAAATTTACCTGGCCCACCTCACAGGAATTCTGAGACCATTGTTACAAACCTGGTCTATCAGATGCAAGCTCAACAAAAGGAGTTCCTGAGCGAGGTACTGAAGATGCTCTGACCACCGGGTTCTGTTCCAACTGGAGGTACGCCCGAGTCTGGAGGGAATAACACTACACAGCCGATGCTGGGCAGCCCAAGACCGATGGGCCAAGCACAGAATGTACCACCACCGCATCAGTTTCCGTCGCCTTCTGCGTACCCGGGAGCCTATCCATATCCACCACAATGGTACGGAATGAACACTCAGGGACAGCACGATCTGAGCAGAGCGGTGGACAGATTCCTGGAGTTGAAGCCTTCATCTTTCACTGGTAGAACAGGGAAGCCATTGTGGCCAGCACAGTGGGTTGTAGAGATGGAGAAGAATTTCCGTCTGATGACATGTACAGAGGAGGAAAATGTCTTATTTGCCACTCACATGCAGAAAGAAGATGCAAATGCTTGGTGGAATTCTATACGGGCATATCTGGAGACTAAGTATACACTGGTGGATTGGGAAGTGTTTAAAGCTGCTTTCTTCGATAAATACTTTCCGAAGAGTTTCAGAGATCAAATGGAGAAGGAGTTCCTCAACCTACAACAGTCTCAGTCGACCGTGGATGCTTATCAGCAGAGGTACGAAGAGCTATTCTTCTTCGCACCGGTAAGTATGCAAGAAGAAGAGACCAAGACATGTAGGTTCACCATGGGACTACGTGGAAGCATCAGAGAGCACCTACTGGGTTTGGACAAGAAGATCTACAATGAGGTTGTGCAGGTTGCGAGGGTGATAGAGTCCAGCCAGAGGGACAGCTTCTTTGCTCAGAACAGGGGAGTGAAGAGACCAGCTAGTGAGAGTTCGGGTGGCGGTAACAATAGACCCTTCCGCCCATACAGGGCTCAGACCACTACAGTACCCGCCAGAAACAACACGGCACCCCCTGTGCCACAGAATGCCGGATACAACCCGAATATAAAGTGTTTCAACTACCAGCAAGTGGGTCATATTGCAAGGACCTGCACTCTACCTAAGAAGCAACTTCCTCAGCAAGGAAAAGTTTATGCGGTCACCACTAAAGAGGCAGCTGCATCACAGGATGTGGTCATTAGTATGGCTTTATCCCTTACTATTTGGCTTACTATTTTCATTGTGTGTATGCGCATATAGAACTAAGGGATAATAAAAAATTTCAGGAATTGTAAATGTAGCTGGTATACCTGCCAGAGTACTATTTGACTCTGGAGCCACGCACTCCTTTGTTTCTATTTCTTTTGGGAAGCGAATGGAGTTACCAATCAAGCATTTGAACCCAAGCTTGATAGTTCGCTCTCCACTAGGAGTCGAAGTGGCTTTGACCGAATATTATGGACCATGTACTGTTTGTATTGAGGGCCGAGACTTACAAGAAAGCCTAGTACTACTCGAGATGGCAGACTTTGATGTCATCCTGGGAATGGATTGGCCAGGCCGTTATTCAGCCATCCTATTATGTGGTGAAAGGAAGCTTGTGCTTACTGACAAAGAGGGAAGGGAGTATAGCTTCGCTGGGATCAAGCTATCTAGGAAGCAGAAACTGATTCTCTCCGTCCTAAAAGCTAAGAGATGCTTAGAGAAAGGGGGAGTGGGGTATCTAGTATCTGTAGTCGACACCAAAGCTGAGGTGCCAAAGATGGAAGATCTAGAGGTGGTACGAGAGTTTCCAGATGTATTTCCAGAAGATCTCCCAGGTTTACCACCAGGCAGGGCTTCAGAATTTGTGATAGATCTTATGCCAGGTTCGGCGCCGGTGTCTAAATCACCATACAGAATGGCCCCGACCATGTTAAAGGAGTTGAAGACCCAGTTACAAGAATTGTTGGATAAGGGCTTCATACGACTTAGCATATCACCTTGGGGAGCACCGGTATTATTTGTCAAGAAGAAGGATGGAAGTGTACGGCTGTGCATCGACTACCGTGAACTGAACAAGTAGACGATTAAGAATCGGTATCCTTTGCCTAGAATCGACGATCTGTTCGATCAATTTCAAGGTGCAAAGGTTTTCTCGAAGATTGATCTCCGATCGGGGTATCACCAACTGAAGATCAAGGCCGGCGATATTCCGAAGACTGCTATCAGGACGAGGTATGAGCATTATGAGTTTCTAGTTATGTCTTTCGGGTTGACCAATGCTCCAGCGTCGTTCATGGAACTGATGAACCGAGTGTTCCATGATATGTTGGACACTTCGGTCATCGTATTTATCGATGACATATTGGTCTACTCAAAGGACATGGAGGCTCATATAACACATTTGAGGGAAGCCCTACAACGGCTGAGACAGGAGAATCTTTATGCAAAGTTCAAGAAATGCGAGTTTTGGTTGAAGGAAGTGGCATTCTTGGGCCATGTTGTATCTGAAGACGGTATCAAGGTTGATCCAAGTAAGATAGCTGCTATAGTAGGATGGGAAGCACCAAAATCTATTGCGGAAATTCGTAGTTTCCTTGGGTTGGCTGGTTATTATAGAAGATTCGTGGAAGAATACTCCAGGATCGTTGTTCCACTCACCACATTGACCAAGAAGGGAGAGAAATTCATATGGACAGATGAGTGTGAGAATTGCTTTCAGACTTTGAAGTCAAGACTAGTCTCTGCACCTATCTTGACCATCCCAGAACCAAGCGTACCGTTTACTTTATATACGGATGCTTCAGGGTTGGGTATCGGGTGTGTATTGATGCAAGGAGAACAGGTGATTGCTTACGCATCAAGACAGTTAAAGGAGCATGAGAAGAACTATCCTACGCATGATTTGTAGTTAGCAGCGGTTATACATGCAGTCAAGACTTGGAGACACTACTTGTACGGTGAGAAGTTTCATATTAAGTCAGATCACAAGAGCTTAACTTATCTTTTCACTCAGAAGGATCTAAATATGAGACAGAGGAGATGGCTGGAATTATTGAAAGATTATGATTGTGACATCCAGTACCATCCGGGTAAAGGAAATGTGGTGGCTAACGCCTTAAGCAGAAAGTAGGCATCGAAACCTGAGGCAGGACCAAGTACAAATGCTGCATTATGTGCCGCAGCCTCTAGTTCAGTCGAAGGTGATGAGGAGTATATAATTGAAACTGCATAAGATCCAGTTGAGCAAGGCTTAATTCATAAGTTCACCATGATGTTCGCCGCTTTGAAGATCTCACCAGATCTAGTTGATGAAGTCACGGTAGCAATCCTACAGGATCCATATCTCAAGACAGTGCAAGAAGACCTAGAGAAGGGTACGAGCAATCTTGACTTTACCTTGGATTAAGATAAGGTACTCAGGTATCGTGGACGGTTATGTATACCTGAGAGTGAAGACTGCGATATCAGAGATCGAGTTATGACTGAAGCTCATTACACTCCATATTCGGTACATCCAGGAAGTACCAAAATATACCATGATTTAAGGAGATTATATTGGTGGAGGGGTATGAAAGCTGATATAGCTCGCTTCGTGTTCCAGTGCTTGAATTGCCAACAAGTTAAAGCAGAAAGGCAGAGACCCATAGGTTTACTACAACCATTACCAGAACCTGCATGGTAGTGGGATTGTATTACCATGGATTTCATCACTGGCTTACCTTTGACACCAAGGTCAATGGATGCGGTTTGGGTTATAGTCGACCGACTCACCAAGACAGCTCGATTTATTGCGGTCAGACCTCAGTATACCATGGAGAAGCTGGCCAAGTTATATGTTGATAATATAGTTAGACTTCATGGCGTTCCAGAGAATACAGTATCTGACAGAGATCCCCGTTTTACATCAAAGTTCTAGGAAGGATTACAGAAAGCTATGGGAACAAAGTTGAAGTTCAGTACAGTTTTTCACCCTCAGACGGACAGACAGTCAGGGCGAACTATTCAAATTTTAGAAGATATGCTCCAAGCTTGTGCATTAAACTTCAAGGGAGCTTGGGATGAGAAGCTATCACTTATCGAGTTCGCTTACAACAACAACTATCAGGCTACAATTCAGATGGCCCCATATGAAGCACTCTATGGGAAGAAGTGCCGTACACCTCTGTTATGGAACGAGGTGGGAGAAAGAAGAATTGTAGGACCGGAGTTTGTTGAAGAAACTAGTCGAGTGATTGATCAGATCAAAGAGAGAGTAAAGACAGCTCAAGTTCGACAGAAGCACTATGCGGATAATCGACGTCGAGATCTGGAGTTTGCAGTGGGTGACAAGGTATTCTTGAAGGTATCACCGGTGCAAGGTCTGAAACGGTTTGGTAAGAAGGGGAAGCTATGCCCCAAGTATGTGGGACCATACGAGATATTGGCTAGACGTGGTAACGTAGCATATCAATTGGCTCTACCACCATCTATGTCCAGTGTTCATAATGCGTTCCTTGTATCATTACTGAAGAAGTATGTCAGAGATCCATCGCACATCTTGACCGCTGATCCCCCAGACTTGACTGAAGATCTAACTTTTGAAGTGGTGCCTGTAATGCTCTCAAGTCGAAAAGTTCAACAACTTAGAACCAAGGATATCCATTATGTGAAGGTGCATTGGAGAAGCCAAAATGTGGAGGAAATTACTTGGGAAGAAGAGAGCGCAATGAGGAAGGAGTACCCTAACCTTTTCGACGATCAAGGTATGTTAAAATTTCGAGGCCAAAATTTCTTTTAAGGGTGGGGAGTTGTAGAACCTACATGCAAATTTTGGGACGAAATTTCTTTTAAGGGTGGTGGAGTTGTAAGACGCACTCCGTAAACCCGGTCTAAACCTTGGTTTTGTGTCGTAGCAGGTCTTCCGATCATCACCGGGCCAGACGGGACAAGCGGATGACAAACAGGTATGAAATCGGACCAAAGATGACCAAAAAGTCATCATTTTATGTTGATCGGTCGATGGTACCGTTCTTGGTACCGGTCGACCGGTATGGTCTGCGCAACTAAGTGCGGAGATCCGAAAATTGACTTCTGAGGGTCCCACTTTCCTGATTTCGAATCTAAGACTTTCCTAATCCTAATAGGGTTACTAAACCCTAATTCTAGCCTATAAATACACCCATAAACCTACTCAAATCCTTTCCATTATCTCTCACAAACCCTAGAGAAGAGAAAGAGGTGGGAAAGGAGAAGGAGTTAGGAAGAAGAAGAAGGTGCCGCCATTACCGTTCGACGAAGCTCACGCTACGCCAGTCAACGGTAAGTGTTTTAACTATTCTTCTTATCCTATGTTAGTTGTGTGGGTGGATCAATACCATGTAAAGTAGGTATTGATCTAAAACCCTAAATTGGCCAATAAACCCTCAGTTGCTGTCAAACCCTAGATTTGAGTTTCGAGATGATATTCATCGAAACGAGACTCGAATGAGTTGGGGATAACTCTAACTCCAAGTTTAGACTTAGAATGGATAGGAGAACCCTTGAAAATCCATGGAGGATGATCGACGGCAGTCGAAAAACCCATGTATGGTCTTCCGGAGACATACCGGTCGACCATACCGGTTGACAGTCTGTTCACAGTGTTGCGACCGGTATGGTGAGACCGGTCAGGTCTGAAAGACTGGTTTTGGATTTTGGTTGGTTTCCGACCAATATGAAACCCTAAGAAAACTATTCTAATGAAACCCTAATATTATGTAGGACTTTGTGATAGCACGTTTGGATCTTGCGACGTGGAGCAAGCTAACAAACGAGCGTCAGGTAAGGGAATCTGACCTAAACTTAATAATTAAGGGACAGTAAATCTTTGTTAATCACTTGAATATATATGATGTGATGTTTTTGCATATTCACATGCCATCCTATACTTTCAGTTATTATTACTGTTCATGCATTGATAGGATGTGATTGTTAGGCATGTGATTGTTTTCGTTAGTGTGTGGAGTGCGGCATGGGCCTGGGATCGCTCTTCACATTAGCACCTTTTGTAGTATTCTATCTTAACATACTTGCTACGGGTGGGGTATCAGGGGAAGGTCGTGGTACGGTGGTCTCCGATATTGATGTTGGCCTGGCCATGGTTATGTGGCACTGTGGTCTCCAAGTCGACGCTGGCTTGTCCACGATGCTTTAGCTCTATCTCTATGCCGTAGGGAGTTATGTTGGGATATGGTCTACCTGCGTTGTGTTTCTATCCTAGTGAGTTAGTTACAGATAGGGTATCAGGGGAGGTGTGGGAATGCCTTAGCTCTATCTCTATGCCGAAGACGGCTGTGCTGGGATAGAGCATACATTGATGACATATAGGATTGGTTAGTTGCGAGCCCAGTTTGCGAGCCCTGGCCAGTAGGGGCTTAGGTACTGGTATAGGTAGAGTATCAGGGGAGGTACGGGGGTATCTTAGCTCTATCTCTATTCCATGATGGGTGCATGTGGGCCAATGGGGGTGTGTTCCATGAGGTGCCACACACTCGTGTATAGAGGTGTGGGGGCCACCAAACCTTTCTATAGCACATTGCAAACTTAAAACCAGACCACAGTATAAAATTGATTGTTACTCATGCATAATATTGTGAAACTGTCTGATTGTCTTACTGAGCTGTGTTGTGAGCTCACCCTTTGTGTACACATTGTTTTTAGATGTTGATGCAGGTTATACTGTTGATGACTACATGAATGCCCCGGCTTATGGTGGTGTTGCTGCGTTGGATGTACAGGCGGAGAGGGCGAGCATGACGCTTCAGCGAGTGCCCTTCGCGGTACCTTTGATCGGATTTTATTTATTTCTTTCATTTATTTTCGGTTGGATTAAATGGATGTACGGATATTATTTTATGTGTTTGAATTTGGATAATTGGATATTTATTTAAATTATCAATAGATACTCAGTTCATTCTATTTAAAGTCTTCCGCGATATTTATATTCTGATTGTGGTTATGTGTAATGGTTTGTATGAACGGACACGGCCTATTCGAGATCCTGGTGTGAACCGTTGGTTCAATGGCGGTTCACTCACACCGTTCTGGTTGGATCAGAATTTGGGTGTGACAATAAGGATGCATTCTTTGAGAAGAATTTTCCTAGGAGTTTCAGAGAGTCTATGGAGAAAGAGTTCCTAAGTTTGTATCTGGGGCAGATGACTGTCGATGCATATCAACAGCGTTATGAAGAGCTGTTCTTCTTTGCACCAGTCAGTATGCAAGCGGAAGATACAAAGCCCGAAGGTTCGTCATGGGACTTAGGGGAAGTATACGTGAACATGTTCTGGGACTTGAGAAGAAAATCTACAATGAAGCTGTACAGATTGCTCAAGTGATAGAGTCGAGCCAGAAAGAGGGCTACTTTGCTCAAAATAGGGGAATCAAAAGACCAAATGGAAATTCTTACAACGGAGGGACCACCAAGGTATTCAAACCCTTCCGTACTCAAGGCTTCAATACTACAGCCAAGACCACTTCAGCAACCTCACGCAACCAAAGCAAAATGGTGAAGGAATAAGATGTTTTAACTGCAATCAAGTAGGGCATGTCTCAAGAGAGTGTACTAAGCCCAGAAAGCAACTACAACAAGGAAGAGTTTACGCTGTTACATCTGAGGATGCTGTCGCATCGCCTGATGTGGTCACAGGTATGACCTGTATCTTGTCATTTTGTGTTACATTGTGTGAGCATGTAGACTAAATCAAAATAATTCTCAGGTATCATACCTATTAATAGCATTCCCGCCAGAGTACTCTTTGATTCAGGAGCTACTCATCTTTTATATTTGTGTCATTTGAAAAGAAGCTAAATCTACCCCTCAAATCCTTAGACTACAAACTGCTTGTACGATCGCCGATGGGATTAGAAGTGGAATTAGAAAAAGGTTATGGATCATGTCCAGTTCTTATTGACGAGAAAACTCTAGATGCAACCTTGATTCAACTTGAGATGGCAGACTTTGACGTCATCTTGGGAATGGACTGCTTTGCTCAGCATTCTGCAAACCTATTATGTGCCGAAAAGAAGCTAACATTTAAAGACAAGGAAGGAGCAGAGTTCAGTTTTGTGGGAACCAAACTTCCCCGTAAACGAAAGCTCATACTCTCTGCATTAAAGGCTAGGAAGCGCCTTGAGAATGGAGCAGTTGGGTATCTAGTATCTGTGGTCGATCTTACCAAGGAAGCACCACGAATGGAAGATATTGATGTCGTGCATTACTTTCTAGATGTATTTCCTAAAGAACTACCAGGACTACCACCCGACCGAGCTACAGAGTTTGTTATAGATCTGATACCCGGAGCCGCACCAGTATCTAAAGCACCTTATCGAATGGCTCCTACTAAACTGAAGGAATTAAAAGTACACTACAAGAACTGCTAGACAAGGGTTTTACTCCGACCTAGCATATCACCATTGGGAGTGCCAGTATTATTCGTAAAGAAGAAGGACGGTAGTGTTCGATTGTGTATAGACTACCGGGAACTGAATAAGCTGACAATCAAGAATCGATATCCATTGCCACGGATCGATGACTTGTTCGATCAGTTGCAAGGTGCCAAAGTGTTCTCCAAATTCGATCTTCGATCAGGCTACCATCAGTTGAAGATCAAAGACGGTGATATTCCCAAGACAGCATTCAGGACCAGATACGGATGTTATGAATTTTTGATCATGTCTTTTGGATTGACAAACGCACCAGTAACCTTTATGGAACTTATGAACCGGGTATTCCACGATATGTTGGATACGTCGGTTATTATATTCATCGATGATATATTGGTCTACTCCAAGGACAAGGAAACTCATATTAAGAATCTAAACGCCGCTCTACAGCGATTACGAAAAAAGAAGCTTTACGCCAAATTTACAAAGTGTGAGTTTTGGCTAAAGGAAGTCGCGTTTCTTGGCCATGTTGTATCCACTGAAGGAATTAAAGTGGATTCTAGAAAGATCGAAGCTATTGTGAAGTGGGAAGCTCCGAAGAGCATTGCAAAAATTAGAAGTTTCTTAGGTCTAGCTGGTTATTATCGACGATTTGTGGAAGACTATTCCCGAATTGCCGTACCTCTCACCAGTTTGACTAAGAAGGGCGAAAAGTTTGTTTGGACTGAGAAATGCGAGAAGAGTTTCCAAACATTGAAGGCTAGATTGATATCTGTCCAATTTTGACCATTCTGATTCTAGGACAACCATTTATTTTGTACACTGATGCATCAGGATTGGGATTAGGATGTGTACTTATGCAAAGAGAACAAGTAATTGCTTATGCCTTAAGACAATTGAAGACACATGAGAAGAACTATCCGACTCATGATTTGGAATTAGCGACAGTAGTACATGCTGTCAAGATATGGAGACATTACTTGTACGGAGAGAAATTTCAGATTAAATCAGATCATAAGAGTCTTACTTTTCTCTTTAATCTGAAGGAGTTGAATATGAGACAAAGAAGATGGATGGAACTATTGAAAGACTATGATTGTGATATCCAGTATCATCCGAGAAAAGCTAATGTGGTTGCTGACATATTGAGTAGAAAGACAATGATAAAATCTCAAGGGGAGGTTAGCACAACTGTCGCACTGTGTACTACCGAAAAAGTATTCAATTACGGTAATGAGCAGTTGTGATAGATGCACCGGGTGAATCAACCAACCAAGGGTTAATCCATCAGTTTTTAAATATGTTCGCCACATTGAAGATTGTACCTGATATACTTGATGAGGTGAACACAGCTATTAAATCAGACCCTTATCTAAGAACGGTAAAGAAGACATCGAAAAAGGTAGGACTATTCCTGAGTTCACCTTAGACGATGAAAAGGTACTGAAGTACAAAGGAAGAGTATGTGCACCTGAAACAGAAAGTTTGGACATTAGACACCGACTAATGAAGGAAGCCCATACAACCGCCTATTCGATACATCCTGGAAGTACAAAAATGTATCATGATCTAAAAAATTATATTGGTGGAGAGGAATGAAAGCAGATGTAGCTAAGTTCGTGTCTCAATGCTTAAACTGTCAGAAGGTGAAAGCTGAACGAAAAAGACCTATAGGACTGTTACAGCCGTTACCCGAACCAACATGGAAATGGGACTGCATCACTATGGACTTCGTCACCGAGTTACCATTAACTCCCCGATTAGTTGACGCGGTTTGGGTGATTGTAGACCGCCTGAATAAAATGGCTCGATTTATAGCTATACGACCTCAGTATACACTGAAGAATTTAGCTAAGTTATATGTGGATAATATTGTCAGATTACACGGTGTACCTGAAAGCATTGTGTCCGACAGAGATCCACGATTTACTTCAAAGTTTTGGGAACGATTGCAAAAGGCTATGGGTACAACATTGAAGTTCAGTACTGCATTCCATCCTTATACAGATGGACAATCTGAGCGTACCATTCAGATTCTAAAAGACATACTCCGAACCTATGTAATTGATTTTAAAGGATCATGGGATGAGAAGTTACCACTGATTGAGTTCGCTTATAACAATAGCTATCAGGCTACTATACAGATGTCACCCTATGAAGCACTGTATGGCAGGAAGTGTCGAACTCCTTTGTTTTGGAATGGAGTTGGAGAACGTAGTATTGTTGGACCAGAATTTGTTGAAAGAAATGTCGAGTAGTCGACATTATCAAGGAAAGAGTAAGAACGGCTCAGAATCGTCAGAAGCAATATGTAGATACTAGACGCCGAGACCTTGAATTTGTCGTAGGTGATAAGGTATTCCTCAAAGTGTCACCTATGCGCGGTTTGAAACGGTTCGGACAGAAAGGGAAACTAAGTCCGAGATATGTTGGACCATATGAGATTCTAGCTAAACGTGAAAAAGTGTCTTACCAGTTAGCACTACCACCATCTATGTCAAGTGTGCATGATGTATTTCATATCTCCTTATTGAAGAAGTATGTCAGAGATCCAACGCACGTTTTGACAGTAGATCTACCTGATTTGACTGATGATTTGACATTTGAAGTAGTACCAACTGAAATCACCAATCGAAAGGTTCAATGACTACGCAACCATGATATTTATTATGTTAAGGTCACCTGGAGAAGCAGAGATATAGAAGAAATCACATGGGAAGAAGAGAATGCTATGCGAAAGCAATACCCTCATCTATTCGACTCGGAAGGTATGTACAAATTTCGAGGACGAAATTTTTATAAGCAGGGGGGAGTTGTAAGACCCGTATCGAACTAACCGGTCTTACCACCTTGTACCAGGTCTACCTATCATGGTCGAGTCAAATGGACCAAGTGCGTGAAGAAAATAGCAAGACCAGGTATTAAACTGACCCAAAAATAGTAAAATAGGGGGTAGGGTCGCATACCTAAACAGGCAGGGTCGATCCCACCTCATTAGGAAGTCAGACTCCTGATTTTTAGACCTAGGGTCAGACAACTGAGACCCTAGGGTCGACGGGATCTCCGACCCCCTCATCGACCCTAGGATCACCGACAGAAACTGTAAATAGGAAACTTTCCAAATTTCAAGGGGATTCTTTCTTAATCTCAATGGGACTTATTTTGGGAGGTTTTCCTCTATAAGTAGGGCATCCCTTAGCCTCTTTCACTCATTTTGAAACCTTAATTGAAAGAGAAAAGAAGGAGAAGAGAAGAAAAGTTGGAGAAGAAGACTAAAGAGAAGAAATTCAGAGAAACCTCTGAATCTCAGCAAACCTAAGGTATGGATATGCTTTCCATGAATTGTTTAAGACCTTAGAATAGTTCATAAAGAGGGTATGATCTAGGAGAAACCAAATCATCCATCCATGGGAAGATTTTAATGAAATCCATGGAGGGAATCATGGTAGACAAAGTAAGGAAGTAACCTTGAGTTTTAAGCCATAGAGCAAGCATAGAATGGACTGTGGAAGTAAGCCAAAGGACCCAAACTTGAAAGATTAGACTGTAGAATGAAAAGGTCGACTCAAACCACGTGCGATCGCATGTAGGGTCGATTGGGAATCGACCCTACCAGACCACAGGATCGACCCCTAGCTCTTGGGAAGTCCAGGGAAGCTACGGTCACACCTAGGTTTAATGGAACATCCGACCCTAGCATCGACCCTATACCCTGGGGTCGCATAAACCTGCGACCCTACTTGCGACCCATCCTGCGACCCTAGCTTTACAACAAGCTTAAAACTATCGAAATGAATTCTAATTAAAATCTATCGACTTGTTAGGTTTTCCTATTGATATAAAGGTGATTCTTAGATCTTGAAAGAGGATTTACACTCAAGGAAAGGTGAGGGAACAAGACCTAAACTAATTGGCTAATAATAAACTATTTTTATTTCTTGAGTCCAACACTGTGTATGATTCCATGCTTGTATGCGTGTAATGTGAATTTGACATGTCATCAAATATTTCTATTATTACTGTTCATGCATATTTACTTCGTTGTTTATAACATGAGGATGATGATGATGATAGGTATAGACATGTGAATGTTTGTGTTTGGTTACTGTACTTGATGCGGGTAGGGGATGGTGCAACCGGTACTTTAATGCCATTTTCATTGGGTATATTGTACCATAGCTCTATTCAAGTCTTGTCCACTGACATCGTCGTATCGCCATTACCTTACCAGAACTATTACGTCGTAGGGCATCAGGGGAGGTGGTCTCAGACCGTGTAGTCTTCGACTCTGCCGGGGGGCCTTAGCTCTATCTCTATGGATGTATTGAGGGATGCTGGGGTGAGGCCTTGGATACACTGTTTGACATTAGGATTGATTAGTTGCGAGCCCAATTTGCAAGCCCTTGCTGACAGGGGCTTACGTGTTGGTATGGGCAACCGGTACAGCAATGTCATTTTCATTGGGTGTATATTGTCCATGGTGGGTACATGTGGGACGACAGTGCCGATATTCATTGGGCGACTCCACACACTCATGTATAGAGGTGAGGCGGCCACCGAACCTTTCTATAGCACACTGCAAACTTATATACTAGACCACATATATGAATTGAATGCATGCATATGTTTGTTGCATTGTTTTGTTTGTCACTGTAATGTGTGCTCACCCTTTTCGAATTCAAATATTTTTAGTTGATGATGCAGGTACCACTGTGGAAGATTATATGATATTTCTGTGTACGGACACGTGGCTGCAATGGAGGCTGAAGATATAGTGGAGACGCATGACCCCTCATGCGAGTGCAACTCATGTATTTTTTAATAGATTTTTATTTGAACTATTAAGGAAATGTAATTTGATACTTTATCTATTTATGTCTCGATTGATACAACATAATTTGATATTTTATTTATGATTATCACAGTTAGATTCTCAGTTCATTTAATATTAAGACTTCCACTATTGTGTATTTATTCTGATTATGGTTGTGGATGTGTATGGTTTAAATTAAAGGACACAGCCTATTAGAGATCCTAGTTGAACCGTTGGTTTATTAGCGGTTGATCACACCGTTCTGAATGGTGCGGAATTGGGGTGTGACAAGCATGCCCCGCTAGGGTGCTAGCAATTCCAACATGACTCGTGTGCCTGGGTGTCACCCCTCCCTGGGTACCCACTCATCCCACGGACCATCATACATGGCGGAACATATACATTAATATAAATGGGGTTGTACCTTAGCAAAGATCCCCGACACCACTCCTATGGACCACCGTGTCCCCATTAAGATACTAGCAATCAACAACATCAATTATGTGCATGTGTCACCCCTCCTTGGGTACCCACATTTGACACGTGCCATTATACACAATCAGTATACATCATCCAAATCATACATAGTTATTTTTATCCAAATGCATGTTTAGTTGTAGAAGTTATTGGATGACATGTTATAAAGCATAAGCAATCATACATATGCAGAAATGTCCTATTACTATAGACCCAACCCCTCATCTATAGGCACCAAGGGCCAAGGGTGCTGCTGAACCTTGAAGCTGGCAAAAGACTTCTTCCAATACCCACATCCATTTACCTATTTAATTAGATAAATTCATTAGGCTGGTTATAAGACTTTTGACTAGTATGGACAGGTCTTAGATGTCCATATACGGGTCCCAAGATAAGATGGGAACCCAATGGTTGGTCCTCAAAAGTTCTAGCTAGGCTGACTGGCTAATAGAGCTAGAAATGGACGGTAATTCCGGATGGTACATCCTCTGGAATTACCCTCCAGTTCAAACTTAGAAAATTTCCCCTTTTTATTAAACTGGAGGTTGTAGGAGGATGTAGTGTCATCCGATATAGCCTTCAAATACCCCTCTGTGATCAAGGGTGCTCCACAGGAAACCATCAGTAAGTGATCCAAAGGCAATGCCGGATGGTATTACCTCCGGCTTAACCTTCGGTTACTTATAAGCTTACTGGCCTATGTACATGGATCCCCTAGTGTATATCCAGAGGATATGCCTCTGGTACCCCTACAGTACTAACCTCCGGATCAAGTCCAAAAACCAGTTTTGCACCAGGTTTCTTATCTCAAACTTAGGGAGCTTTGACTCCCAACTACCCTTACTTTGATTCTAGTTAGTGAGAAACATTATCCCAGCCAAAGGGGAGATGTTGAAGTCATCAATGACTCATTTCATTCCCATTCATGGAGGTGGGTGAACAACCTAACATTCTAGGGTTTGGTTTGGTCTCCATTAATGGTCATTATTGATGGTGGAGTAACCACCACTAGGTCTACCATCAATGCCATAGGAAAAAGAGAAGAAAAGATGGACTTACCTCCAAGGAAGGAAAGCTAGTGCATAAGCTTGAGCTCCCACACTCCTCAACAGCCACTCTCATGAATCCCAAGGTCCAAGGAGTAAAAAAAGGGGGCCTAGATTCCCTATTTATAGAGTCCCGACGTGAGAGAGTGTCTCACACACTTGACTCCCACACACGAACTGGGGGCTATCAACTGGGTGGTATTCTATCTGGCAGAACCTCCGGTTAGAAAAAAATATGGCCCCTGATCGGTTAAATGGCTCTGATGCATTGGAATGCACATAAGGCCACTTAAAGTCCATCATAGTACAATAATTTACTGTTTCTGCATAGAGAGACTCACCTATGACTCGGATGCATCCATCGAGTCCATGTCAGGTACTCCGTCCATCGACGTGGGAAGACCTGGCATAGGAGGAATCCGGGTTAGTAGCGAATTTCGGGTATCGTCTTACAGTTCTTCTAGAGAGAGATTAGAAGTTCGAGTTCGAATTCTAACTTAAGAGCCAAACTATTTATAAGAAGGGGGTAGTCCATCAAGAACATAAATAACTAAGTCATCATTACTAATTGAGGATCTATAAGCAACTAGTTGTTCAGATATGTTCTTAAACTGCTGAAGATAATCAGTCATTGACTGAGAACCATTTTTTATATAACTAATTTGTCTTTTTAATGTCATCACATGGGTAGGAGTAGTGGAAGCATATCTCTGTTTTAGTACATCCCATGCTTTCTTGGCATAGAAAATGCCAAAAATATAGGGCAAGGCTAATTCACTAAGAGTGGCATTGATCCATGAGAGAAATATTTGATCTTTCTCAAACCATGGGGAATCAGCAGCAATCGGTTGAGGTGTAGTGCCATCGAGTAGATGCATTAACTTATGCCCATACATACAAAATTGGCTCAAATAGGGATTTCTACAATAGCTAATTGCTTGAGTGACTTAATGGGGATTAATTTGATAATGTTAGAGATTACCAATGGTGATGAGGTAGCAGTTGTCATAGTAGGTGAAGCAGCATCTTCAATGGAAGGGCTGGCAACGTTTGCTAGCATCATGCATGGTCAACCTGATGGCGGATTATTTTTAAGAAGCTGTTGTTAGATGTTATTATGATTAGGGTTTCAACCAAATCTATTGCAATCCTTACAATGACATTAGAACACAATGGAGAAAGCCATAATTTATGAATAAGAAAGACATACCTGTTTGAAGAGATTGATTCCCGTATGCTCAAAGAGGCTCCAAGCTTTGATTGAAATCCCTCGGCTATAGTCTTCTCCACCCTCCAGAGGATATCCTTAAGTCTCTTGCTAATGGGTGCAGAGAGAACTTCATTAACTGTGGCTATGGAGACTCTAACCCAGTATTTATAAAATATTATTGTAACCCTAAAACCCTTCCCACAATAGAATTAGGGTTACCAAACCTATCTCATACTGTGTGACGAACCAAATCAAACTAGTTCTACCGTATCAATCAGATTCCCACTGAATAACTGATTTAGGTAATTAATTAAGCCCACATATAAGTCTAATAATCTCCCACTTGGGCTATATTAATTACAAAACCATCATTAACCAATGTGGCCATGGAATCCAACACACTAAATTGTCACTAACTTTGAAACATCCATCAAGCCTACCCATGTGAGCAACAACGGATAATACACTTCAATATATGGTGTATAGCCTTCTGTCTGCCACAACAAAGGTCACCTGAGACAATATGCATGAAAGTAAACTCTCATGCGAGTCCAAACTTGATTAAAAAACTTTAATCAAAGTGTCCCAAAACCTTTATAGGCAACTAAAACATGGTATTAATTAGAGCATAAGCAAAACACCATATATTGGCTAGACACCGTCTTCATTATTTTGGCTAAATACTGCCTTCTACTTCCTAGATAAATACCGCCTAGTACTCTTTGACTAAATATTACCTCAGTAACCACGATTGAATACTACTTTGTCACAATGGCTGAATGTGGCCCAAATTCATTGACATGTCAAATACATAACTATGTAAACAAAACAACAATAATGCAATACTAAAATAAATAAAATCATGGTTACAATACTAAGCCCACCAAACCATGAGCAATATAATCAAACATAGACAAACAATATCAGAATATAAATATAAAGAGTCACCCACTAATTAAGCATATCAAGAAACTCCTACTGATTTTCAGGTCTTTGGCTACTTAAGCCTTTAATTAATTAATTGTTTTTAACCATGAACAATGTTTGCTTAGTCCTAGAACCTTTTTCTTTTCCAACATTGTTTGGTTTTACAATTATAGATTAATTCTTTGCTATAAGTGTAGCTTTTTTAATTGTTTACACTCTGTCATATGGGTCACATTATGTCTTGAATCACTGGTTTGAACCTATGGGACTGCTCAAGCCCTTTAGAAAATCTATCAGTCATCATACTTTGTCGTCCATAAACAAGTCCCAGGGTTATTCAACAATATTTAGGTTTTTAGTTTAAGCAAATAGAGTTAAACTCATTCAAGTTCCACTTCTCTCTCACATTACCATTACCTATCAAAATATGTATTTAGAGAATTAAGTCATTAACCTATATTTTTGCCCTTTCTAAAAATATTAAAATTTCCCTTTGGATTTCTCTCAGACAATCCTTTTACAATAATTCCATCCGAATGACACTACACAATATATTTAGGAAATAACACCACATAGGCAGAGAACATTTCTCAAAATTATACATTTAGATCAAGTAATTTTGGATTAGTTTCTAATCTTTTCATATCATTTCTTTGTGAGTTAACAATCATGATAACAACTCAAAATAATGTAACTCAGACAATGAGACACGCATGATTAATTCACATCAAGTAAAACACCTATAACTTGAACATATACATCAAATCATCTTCGTAAGAGTCAATCGAACTACACACACATCCTTTGGGACAGTATGTCCACTGGTCCTCTCAATAATGGTGTAATAACTAAAAAGAGATAATGAATTTTAAAAATATCACCACCTTTGGGTGGATGAAACCCCTAAAGCTATAATCCTTCAACTATGTGCATGAGTTCCTTATAATCTTTGACAATGCTACCTTTGGATGGACAATGTTATTCTTTGCTGCATCCATAAACGTGGGAGTTTATGTCAGTGTCACCTTTGAGTGAGTACTGTTTCTTTGCTGTAGCTTGTAACTGCACAAATGTTGGATTGAGCATATTATGATAGAACCAAGTATGCCACTTTGGTGGTCACCTCAAAATCCTTACATAATAGCAACAAATCATAGTTTAAACAGACTTGGATAATATCACCTTTGGGTGAACACTATCCTTATGAAGCATTTACTAACACAGACCTTTGAATTTGATCACATCATAATAAAACAAGGTTGCCACTTTGGTGGTCATACCAAGTTCCACCATGATATAAATAAATCCCAACCTGCAGCACTTGTGGGATACCATGAATGTTTTACCAACACAACCTTACAGGTTTAAACATTCAAATAACTATGCACAATAGCTCAACAATCAATTGGTACAATAAATTTAAGAAATATCAGCATAAAGACTGCAAATTGGAACCCCATAGGATATTTATCTATGATAACATGCTCCCCAATGCATCAAAATGTACCAAACTTTATATCAGATTGAAGAGCATAAAAAATGGAGTCCAATGGAATAAACCAAAGGTTAATCCGACCTTCCAAGCTCCCAAAATCACGATTTAATAGCCTTTAATTAAAAGCAGAAACCAAACAGGACCTTATAAGCCTATCAGGGAATATTCGGTTCGGTTTGCCCAAGATCAGCTTGGCTCGATTTGAGCTAAAACAGAATATTCCAATTTCAGATTTTTTTTTAAAAGAAAAATTAACTTTCAGACCGAACCACAAAACCTGGTTTAATATAGCTAATCGGGTTTGGTCAATCGGCTTAACCATTAATCCAACCAATGGTTCAACCCAGTTCAATGTTCAGGTATCTAGGTCAAACTGTTGATTTTTCAGGTAGGGAACCCGGGTCAAATAAACGGGTCAACGGGTCGGGTCACCTGGTCAATTGACCTACCCGTTAGTCTGGTCAACGGGTCTAGTAGTCGGGTCCACGTATGGTCCACAGGTGCGCCAGGGGTTGTCTGACCCCCGGGTTAACTTGGGCTGAGTCAAGTCAAGGCCGAACCAACCCGTTAGGGTTTTCGAGGGGCTCTGAGTTGACCCTGGGATGGATCGATGCTGTCAGATCAAAGCAATTTTTTTTTTAATTTCTTCCCCCACGAGTGAGATCCACTCGCGGCTACCGCCAGAGAGTGGCGGCGCGTCAGGCAACAAGCTCTGGTGATTTTTATATCACCGGCTCCGTCTCGTCGTACTCTTTCCAATGGTATATGACTTGACCCATTTTGTAAGTTAGAAAAATTTCATTGGTGGAAAATCCGAACATATTCAATCTAAAACTTGAGAAAAATTTCTCTTTCAATTCAATAATCTACTTATAAGTTTTTACAATTAATCCCCATTGATTATAAGTCTATATGGTTGGCTCTGATACCAATTATTAGATGTTATTGTGATTAGGGTACCAAACCCATTCCAATCCATACATTGACACTAGAACACAATGGAGAAAGCCATAAATCATAAATCATAAAGACATACCTATTTGAAGAGATCGATTCCCGTACGCTCCAAGAGGCTCCAAGCTTTGATCAAAATCCCTTGGCTACAGTCTTTCGTAGTCTCCAGAGGATATCCTTATGTCTCTTGCTAATGGGTGCAAAGAGAACTTCATTAACTATGGCTGTAGGGACTTTAACCCATTATTTATAAAATACTACCGTAACCTTAAAACTCTTCCCACAATAGAATTAGGATTACCAAACCTATCTCATATTGTGTAATAAACCAAATCAAACCGGTTCTATTATATCCATCAGACTCCCACTGAATAACTGGTTTACATAATTAACTAAGCCCACATATAAGTCTAACAGCTGTAGAGCAGTAGCTCTGATTCCATAAAAGATTGAGAGTAATGAGATAATAACCCATATAAGAAGTCATGATTTTTCCTTGATGATTTGATTACAACGTATATTGCTCTTTTATAGAGGATTACATGTGATAACAAAATGGGATGATGAATCCCATGAGTATAGAAACTGAAAAAACAAACCAAAAGTAACATGCGTACAACAAGAGTTTTAATTTTAAGTGACTCTATCTTCTCCAGGTTGATGCCGTGAATATGCATTGGCATTATCTGTTTCATCGGTTGGACGTGTACCTGCAGTTGCATGATAAGTTGGACGTGATCCTTCGGTTGCAAGATAATTGGCATCTAGTTTACCTTACAGCCCCGACCAAAAAGGCAAGTCACGAGCTGGACTTGAACCAACCCCTTTAGAAGGTAAATTTACTACAATCCTAGCGAAGAAGAGTCGTAAGAAGAAGAACTAAAAAGACGCTACTTGTAAGGAGTGGAAGGAAGAATATGATTGCAAGGATTGGGGAGTATTGATATTTGAGTTGGCTGGGGTGTATGGGTTTTTTTGCGAATCTAACAGACGTCGAGTGTCAGTATCAATAGTTGTTGACACTGGAACAATGTCAATAAAAGTATTCCTTTAAATAAGTACATGTTCTAGATACACATATAAAGGTGTCATTCAACATGTTCTTGACACGGGCATGTGTCAATAACCATTGTCACGGATGCCCTTTTACGCGTGCTTATTAGACCATAATGGTGTTACAATATAGAGGAAGGTATATTTGGTCTCTTGACACCGGCTTGTGTCAATATCCTATTGCTATCGTTAAGGAAAGGAGCCCACTAAGATTAAGAACAACCATAAAAACGATAAAGACGGCCAAACGACACTGGTTCTGTGATTCTGTCTCAAGAGAGAGAGAGAGAAAGAGAGAGAGAGAGACAAAGGAACCCAGCCAGCAAGAATATCAACCGACAATCATTTTCAATCTCGTTTTTCTTGCACGCAACTCGATCCGACCCCTTCCCTCAAGCAGCCCTCAAATTGACACTATTTAAATGGGACAAAGCATGCATACCAAAACATCATCAAGCAAAACCAATCCACAATGACTCTATCTCTCTTAGTCTTCGTCTTCTTCTTCTTGCCATGGAACTTCCTTGTTTTAAGTTCCTCGACACAAGCAGTTCCCGGAGGCAATTGGGAACTCCTGAAGCCATCCATTGGGATATCAGCGATGCACATGCAACTACTTAACAACGATCGTGTCGTTATCTTCGACCGCACAGACTTCGGTCCTTCCAAGATCAACTTGCCCAACGGCAAATGCAGGAACGATCCCAACGAGCAAGTCCTCAAACATGATTGCACAGCTCACTCTGTTGAGTTTGACGTTCTCGCAAATGCTGTTAGGCCCCTCACGGTTCTGACCGATGTATGGTGCTCATCTGGCACCCTTTCTCCCGATGGCCACCTCATACAGACCGGTGGATTTAACGATGGCGATCGTGCGGTCAGAATTTTCCAACCTTGTAATGGCTGTGATTGGGTTGAGAATCCTGTTGGACTTAATGCACGACGTTGGTACGCCACCAATCAGATATTGCCAGATGGACGAGTCATCGTTATTGGTGGTCGCCAGCAATTCAATTACGAGTTCTACCCGAAATCCTCATCGACTAACAAGGTATTCGCCCTACCTTTCCTCGAACAGACGAACGATCCAGGCCAAGAAAACAATCTCTACCCTTTTGTTCACCTCAACATTGATGGAAACTTATTCATCTTCGCCAACAATCGAGCAATCATGTTTGACTACACCAAAAATGCTGTCGTGAAAATTTTCCCAACCTTGCCGGGTGGCTATCCTCGGAGCTATCCCAGCTCTGGTTCCTCAGTTCTGCTCCCACTGATAATACAACCAATAATGGTAGCTGAGGTCCTCATTTGTGGTGGAGCTCCACGAGGATCATACCTTGATGCGAACTCAGGTAGGTGTGTTAAACAGTACTGTTGTTTTTGTTAAATGATTCCGTTTGATGGGTAATGCCGTAAAACCGAAATCCAACAGTTTACTAATCGGTGTCGATTATTTGATTTTTTAAAATGGTTTCACTGTTGGGAGGGGAAGGAAGAAACATAGTTAAGAATTAGGGAGAATGGATTGGATTGGAAAACATTAAAATAATTTTTAATCATATATAAAAATAGATTTATAGTTCTAAGGAAATAGGTATGTGAAAAATATTAAAATAATAATAATTTATCTCTACTACAGATAGATCTTGAATATCAAAGGATTATTACAAGTGTTTAATCGATTTTAATTGTTCAAATCATAAAATTTAAACAGTAGTATTTTCGGACTTAGGAACAAACTTCATTTTTGAAATCAGAATCAAACCTTTAATATTCGATTTCACCTTCTTGGTTTAAATAGTTCGATTTAATTTTGACAGTATGATTTTTGTTTATTTTTAATATACTTATTTAATTCAGGGAAGTTCATGGGAGCCTTAGATACATGTGGGAGGATCCGAATTACCGACCCAAAACCGGCATGGGAGATGGAAACAATGCCACAAGGAAGAGTGATGGGTGACATGACGCTACTCCCAAACGGCCATGTCTTGATCATCAATGGTGCGGGAAGCGGGACTGCTGGGTGGGAACTTGGCCGAGACCCGGTGTTCAAACCAGTTCTCTACCGACCCGATAACCCATCTGGGTCTCGTTTCGAAGTACAAAACCCATCTACTATTCCACGTCTTTATCATTCCACTGCAATCTTACTCCGTGATGGGCGAGTTCTTGTCGGAGGAAGCAATCCACATGTGCACTACGACTTCACCGGCGTTTTATATCCGACCGACTTGAGCTTAGAGGCATTCTCACCTGAATATATGCTTTCAAAATTACGGCCGACGATCATTGCTCCCGCATCACAAACCAAGCTAAAATACGGGCAAAACCTGGTAGTACGGTTTTCGGTGCCAAATGCAGTGACGGTGACGGCAAACTTGGTATCTGTGACAATGGAAGCTCCATCGTTCACGACACACGCTTTTTCCATGAACCAAAGGCTGTTGGTGCTGGGTGGCGGGAATGCGGCAGCGGTGACAAATTCTGCGTATGAAGTTGCGGTGACGGCTCCAGCTTCGGCCGTACTTGCACCTCCTGGATATTATCTTGTTTTTGTGGTTTATCAAGACATACCCAGCGAGGGGATTTGGGTTCATATCCAGTGATTATGTATATCATCTCTCTTCTCCAACTTCGTTACTTCAGCTTTTATGAATAATGTTACATGTTCTCACCACTTGGCTACCATGTCATCATCCCACATGGCCACCTTGCCACTTATACAAGATTCAGTTTGTTTTTTATTTTTACAAAATGAATTCTGTTCCGTTTTAGTTGTCCTGAATATATATAAAGGACAGACTTGTAACCTTTCAATTTCACTTAGATTTTATATGAATGAATCGATTTTATCATGGTAATAGAATCTTCGCTCTCTGCAATTGTTCTTTTTCGTAATTGAAATTGTGCTTTGTTCACATGATTTTTCCTCTTGCTGCAGTCATTACAGATTGTCTCCACAAGATCACGGATCTTTGTCTCTAGTCTCACAGTTCTTCCTTTCATATCTTGCCCTGTGCATCGTCTCTATGAGGTCACGGTTCTATTGTTTCTTGCCCTAGGAACTCTGTATTCTTGTTCTTTCATACCAGAGGCATCCATTCTGCAACTCAAGTGTTTGTTGGAATTCTGTAATGGCCCGACAGCACCTCCTAAGATGGCGATTCGCAAGATAGTAATGATGGTATTTCACCTTCTCTGTGTACACCTTGTTGCAGACATTTTTGATCTGAAGCTCTTGATGACGACATCTGTCACAAGAAACGAATAGATGGTAAAGGGACAGGTTGGATAACCCCTTGGCCACTCTAATGCCTAAATCAGCTTTAGGGCAACAAGCAGATGAACTCAGGAATATAAAAATCCGAGTTCAGGTAGAGAGGAGCTCAAGTAAATACTAGAAGTAAGGAAGTATGAAAGAGCTAGAGAGATAGAGTCAGTGAGCTAGTAAATCTCCAAGAGTCGATCCATTTTTTTATTTATTTATTTTTTGGTCATATTTGTGGAGAGGCATGGGATGGCTTGATTTTTGGAGCATATCTCTGCAATTACGTGGATCTCGAAATTCAATCTGAGATCTTCGAGGAGTTATAATCGTGGGGTAAGAGTCCGAGCGTACATCCGTAGGTTCCATCCTTAAATGCAAGGAATCGTGTTGCTGTAGGTGTGGAGATTGACTGCGACCATAAGAATGGCGGCATTGGCTTTGCTGAGGTCGGGCCCTTGCAAGTTGTGGGGATCGACTATGGACAGAGTGCTCCTGCTCACCCAGGTTGCGGAGTGATGGGTTGTTAGGGGTTGCAACCTTGGACTTCACCGGTGCATTCTTGGCATGTCCAGGAGGCGCCGGTTGAGGTTGTTGCTGGTTTGTCTGCAACTAGAAGAGTTCGGACAATGCTTAAATTTGGTGAGTAATGGCATTCAGTTGCTCATCTGTCACGAACTGCTGTGTCGGAGATTGTGGTACAGCTTGCAGTGCTTCATTGTTGACCCCAACTTGGTCAACTTCATCACTGTGGTTGTCTCCATTTTGAGGTGGGTTATCGACTTTAATCCGTAGAGCATAACTATGCTCCTTCCTTGGTGGTGTCATTGGCAACTGGCTATGCTAACCAAAGAAGTGAGATTTTTTATTATTAGAATTCGACTACTGTTCCACAATGGGCACCAATCTATTATCGACAGATTTGGTTTAGAGCTCCTGATGATGACATATGTCACAAAAAAAAAATAAAGGAACAGACAATAGAGGGGTGGGTTGGATAACCCTGTGGCCACTTCGATGCCTAAGTCAGTTTTAGGGCGACAAGCAGAAGAACTTGAGAATATAGAAAGCCAAGTTCAGGAAGAGAGGGACTCAAGTAAATTCTAGAAGTGAGGAAGTATGAAAGAACAAGAGAGATAGAGTTAGTGAGCTAGTAAATCTCCAAGAGTTGATCCATTTACCTTTATTGTTGGGGGTATTTGTAGAGAGGCTTTGTTGGTGAGGGTATTTGTAGAGAGGCATGGAATGGCTTGATTTAAGGAGCATATCTCTGTAGTTATGTGGATC
The DNA here is from genome assembly GCA_028583415.1 of Protea cynaroides. NCBI lineage: Eukaryota > Viridiplantae > Streptophyta > Magnoliopsida > Proteales > Proteaceae > Protea > Protea cynaroides. Next base: position 65,764,557 of record CM053271.1, on the reverse strand, counting down.
TCGGGGGTCAATCCGAGATCTTCAAGGAGTTATCATCATGGGGTAGGAGTCTGAGCGTACATACATCGGTTCCATCCTCAAATGTAGGGAATCGTGTGGCTGGAGGAGAGTCCCTTGGATGTTTGATGAGGACCCAGCGATTAGGTTTATTATAGCCGTTCCTTGATTCCTTGATACGTGATTAATGCTACCTCTAGTGGCTGACAAGTGTAATTAACCAACAGTTAGTGGGTTAGTTACTGGTTATCTAGACTTCATGATTGTGAGCACGACCCCTAAGTCCAAAGGTATGGAGGTGTGCGCGATATGCCTTGATGAGATTCTAATGTGTGTCTATTGGGGTAAGTGATCCGTGTGAAGACATGTGTCCTCTTTCGGTTGGCTAGCTTCAACGTGATCCTAACACACCTTATTTCTTGTATGCATTTGATAATCATGGACACATTTTGGCTACACAATTATTTGATGTAACGACTGTGTGACCTAGCGAAGAGCAAATGCGAGTTGCTTTCAGTGCCAAGAATAAATTTTTCTTAGTTAATGGTTTTGTCCGCAAGCCACTGTCTCCCCTTCCTGATGTTCAAGCTTTGGAACAGTGCGATCTCATGGTGATGTCTTGGCTGTTCAATAGCCTAATTAGGGATCTTCATACCACTGTTGTTTATGCCGATTCTGGATGCGAGTTATGGGTGGACCTCGAAGATCGATTCCCCGAAGGTAATGGACAGCGGGTTTATGAGCTCAAACGTAATATTTCTCTTCTTCAGCAAGATCAACTCTCTTTCATGTGGTTCTTTTTTTAAGCTTTTTTAGGAACATGTTGCAGATTGAGAAGGTTTTTCAGTTACTAATAATACTTGTGAGCTAGTTGCGTGTAAATCCAAATAGCCGCTCATATATAAGCCTGTAGCAACCATCGCCTGTCAGCTTTCATCCATAATTTCATGGGTTTTTGTTACTATTCTGATATCCATGCAACTGTTAAGCTGTGGTGTGTGGTGTTTGTTTGCACATATATGCACTATCCATCAAGAAATCATGAGGTTTTTTGTTGGTTTCGTTTCCTTCCTTCTAATGGATGCCTTTGAAATGATGTAGTTTTTAAAGGTAGTATAAAACAGGTCCAACAAGGATTTCGGGCCGGAAAAACAACATTCAAACAAATAAGAATCAATCTGGTTTGGTTTCGGTCCGTTATCAGGTTGGGCTTACCACGCTGATATTGGTCTTGTCTGATCTGGGCCCAATTGACAGTACGTTAAGATATTATTATGGCCCGATTACCATCTTTGGCCCTGGTGAGAAACGCTTGCAAGTTTAACTTACTTAATCCATTAAAAGCCCGAGGACTAATTGGGCCAAGCCCAAAATTATTGTATTATCTTTCTCGTAACATTTCCCATATCATAAAAAATGAAATATACACTCTATTTCAATTACCTCCAAACACAAGTTAATTAGGGGAAAAATCTCCATATTACCACCCAAAGGAAACAAAATAATAAGGTGAAAAAAAAAAAAAAAAAATCTTCCAACCCCAAAACAGTGGACAAGGGGTTATAGCTCTTATTAAGAGGGCCAATGTACCCGACATTGCCTTTGATCAATATGAATTCCATTTTAATTACATTTCCGAATTGCTAAATCACACACAAAATACAAATATTAAATAAAAGGAAAAATTTCTGCTACCCCCCATAATAGTTTCAAAACATCACTTACCACCCATACGTTTCAAAAAACATCAAATGCACCCAAGTAACTGACGGAAGTGACGGAAATGAGTGATAGACCGTTTTAGCCTTTATGTTTTTAATTAAAAAAATTTAAAATTAACAAAATCCCTAAAATAACCCTGGTCATTTCGGTTAGATAAACAGCCCAATCTTCTTAGAGTTGGACTCTCCTCTCCTACGAACTGCACTCTCCTCTACTACAAACTGCTCCTGTTCTCATCTTGGAAGAGAAACCTTCAATCTGAAGCAGGTTTGTGTTGCAATAGCTGCTGAATCTTCTCCGGCGCCGGTTAATAGGTAAGTCCCCTTAATCCCCTCTCTTTCCTTCCCTCTCTCCCTTCCTCATCGTTCTCCTCTCTTTCTTTTCCTTCGTTGTTCTCCATAGTCCCAAAATACAAATGTAGAGTTGAGAGAAGCATATTTGTCGTCCATTACAAGTTCGTTGGAGCTGAACCCTTCCTCCTCCATCACCATCATCTACGATGCATCATCTAAGTTCGTTGGAGCTAAACCCTTCATTCGCCATCTCCCTCATCTCCACAACCCTCCTCTCCGGCTAGCATATACCGTGCTACACACTACTTCCACCATTTCTCCCCATCCGGCTACCCTATTCCACAATCCCCATCCAGAAAAAGCAACAACGAAAGGGGATAATTCGGAAATCAGATTCTACAATTGTTAACCCCCTAAAAAAAAAAAAAAAAAAAAAAAACTAAAAACTCAATAGGAAATCAGATTCTGCAATCGTCCACTTGATTGGCCATTGTAGTATTTTCGATGAAGAATTTATTTCGATGAATATTCTACAATCAGATTCTTTTCATCTTTTGAACAATCTTTATTTTTGAATTTATTGGAAGTTTTTCATAAAACCTACCAATTTTCCATCGTTTGATCTTGTTACCGAGGGTGAACTCGAAACCCATGACTCCCTATTGATCTTGTCGGTCTCTCTTTTTTAATTACCAAAGACAAGTAGTGGGACTCTGATGTGCAGAACAATGCTAAAAGTAGATGCATCTCTTTGCTTTGCTTGCAATGAAACAAAATGATATGATTATCTAACAATTGGTAAAACCTGAAATTATGTCATTTATCCCTTTTTTTATGATTGAATAAAACTGGTTTGTTGGTCCTCTGCACTCCATTGTTGAATAAATAGGAAATTTTTTATGAAGAAATGTTTTTATCAAAATGGTTTGAGTTAATTGCATTGTATTGAAAAGATGTATCCGAAGTGTGAAAGTTGCGGTGCCACTTGTATCACACGGACAACTAGCCAGGGAAGAAATGCTGGGAGGAAATATTATCATTGCCCCAGTTGTAAAAAAGTATGTTATGTGGGTTGAGCAGTTTAAGCAGTGCCCATGTGGAGTAGGGCAATGCAAAGTGAGAACTGCCAAAATGACAACAAACAATGGACGGCAATTCTGGTGTTGCCCAAGTTCTACAGGAGTGAGTATTTTTGTACTCTCATTGGCATTGCAATAAAAATTGTGAGTTTGTAATTACGATCCCCTTTTCATTTTATTACGATTTGAATTAAAGTTGTTTGTATAATTGTGTTGCAGAAAGATAATCCTGGATGTGGAATGTTTGAATGGATAGAGACAATTGAATGCTCTCTAGGTGAAACCAGCAATACTGCAACTGTGAGTATAGAAGAATCTTCAGAGGAGATAGGCGAAAGCTCGCAGACGTCACCGAGTTATATCAAAGGTTACTTAGAAGGGGTACTGGCAGCGAAAGAGGAAAATTCTAGGATGTTTAATGATCTCCTTCAAGTTATGAAGAAGTTAGATATGAAAAATCGTGACGGGAGGAAAAAATAGTTCATTGTGTCTTGTAATTTTCCTTTCGTAAATTGTAGTATGTATGAACAGTCATTTGAAGCTTCTATAATTTTTCCTACCTCTTGTGTGCCTTTGAAGCTTGTATAATTTTTCTTCCCACTTGTGTGCCTTTGAGTTGGGCGTTGGCTAAGTAAAAAACAGAATACAAAGTTTCCTTGCCAATAGGGGTTTGGCTAAAACAGAATACAAAGAATCTAACTTCATGTTACAACGTTTTTTGGGGAATCATAGATTGCGTTTACACTTTACACTAGTTGCATTCAATGAAACACAACTGATTTTCATTCCTACACAAGATCCTCCTGTTGGATCCATTCTCAAACTTAACACTGCTCCAACCACTGACCTTGCTCTAACTGTCATTTAGGGATGCACTATTTATCTAGTTAAGCCATCTCTGTTGATCTTTTATTGCCCACTGCCCCTCCCCTTACTCTTGCCGACAATAATGGGTTGTGGCTCGATGGTCCCATACCCATACCACCAGTATATAACTGTGAGTCTCAGTCTGCTATTTTGAATTATTTTGACCTGATTAATGCTTTCATATAGATAAATGTTACTCCACATGCTTACCCGATAAGTACTGTGGAAAAAAATAGAGATCGATAGATGGAGTTGGATTTTATACCAGCATCAATATCTGATGTGAAAAGTGAGACGAAAGTGAAACAATAGTTGTTTACAGCTTAGTAACTAAGGAGAAGGAAACAGGACTGAAAATTAACCTGCTGAATTTCCCAGCTTAGAATCACCACCAATGGCCTCAATTGGAATCACCACTAATTAACCTGCTGAATTTCCAAGCAGGGTTGGAATTGAGTCACCACAGTACCAAGCTCTGTATCACCACATAACAATTGGACTAATGCCAAGTTTTCTGGGAACAAACAATAAATTCCATGTATCACCAACATAGCAGTGCTCCTACTCCACATGCTTACCCGACTCAAACTCCACAACCAGGATTGAGCTACTGGGAATGGAGCAACACATATGAACATTTGTCAATACCACCTAGCAGACAATATTAGTCATGTCTTCTGCTATTGGAAATAAAGTTGGTGAAATCAAGACATATCATGTAAGAGGCAATCAAAGACAAATATCCAAATAAAGCGCATAAACAACAATTAGATGGATCATTCTTTCGTATATGAGGTGGGCATGTTCTTAAACCTCATTCAAGTATTCAGCCAAGATGACTACTGTGGAACAAAAAATAAATTCCATGTACCATTTTGTTCCCCTCATTTCAAACTGTCGTATGCATCAAGAAAATTCAAGATCAAGAAACATCCACTTCCAAAAAAAAAAAAAAAAACTGTAGGTTTTTTCTTCTGCCCTTCTCTTTTGCTGTCAATATCCTAACCTTCAAACTCCTGCAAAACCAATAAGAGAAAGATGAGAACCAAATAAAATAAAGTGCAGAACAATGTTGTAAAATTATTTTCACTCTCATATACGTGTTTTTACCTATAGGGTTTTTCTTCTTACATGCTTTTGCTGCCAATCTCCTAAGCCTTTCAGCTTTTGCAGCCATTCTTGCTAAGCCTCGTGCCTGGATGGATGGTTTTGGAGACATCCTAGCAGTTTGGGATCTTGTCTGTATCATATATAAAATGAAGATGGGTTTCATAAAAACTAATGGATATATTCTTTTAGATATTAAGAAACACAGAAGTCATACCTGTGTAGTATGGGTTCTTTTCTGACATGTTCGTTGAGAAGCCTGGGTTCCTTGCTGTGAAGCATGGGTTCCTTGCTGTGAAGCCTAGGTTCCTTGCTGTGAAGCCTAGGTTCTCTACAAAACCAAATACAAGATCAGTAGCATAAATAAATATTGTGCATTTTATATTGCATAAGAAAATAAAGTGATACCTCTTTACTGGAAGTTCCTTGGTCATCTTTCTTTTTTTTACAACTCCTAGCATTGTGACCAAGTGATTTACAATAGGAACATGTAACAGTACCAGTCTTCTTTCTAATTCCACTACTAGGTTCTTCCTCAGTACTTCTCTTCCTTTTTTTAGATGGCCTACCAGCTTTCCTCCTATAACGAGGAGGTTGTATGACATGCAGCTCTTCATTGTTCCTGAACTTATTCAACCCAGGCATCCCATGAATAACCCTACTATATGAAAGCATAAACTTTTGACACCAAAAATAGTAGGATACATGATCCTCCAATCTTCCTTTCTTGAAAAAGATAGCAGCTGCTGCATGTTTAAATGGGAGTCCAGTAACTTCCCAGGCGCAGCAGTCACACTGATTCTTCTTCATGTCTACAAAATACCTGCTCTGGCCATCATCAACCTCATATTCATCTATACCACATGACAAGATCTGGCAACTCCTAGATGCACTGCCAGCCATATCTAAGTTTTGTTGGAATGCAGGTGTCAAGCTCCCTTTCAGACTGCAGCCCTTTTGATACCTATTTTGCATCCTTGCTGTTAGTTGTCTTCTCATTTCATCAACCAATATTAGAATAGGCTTGCCTCTTAAAGGATTAATCCAATTATTGAAGCACTCTAACATATTATTAGTAACATGGTCACTTTTGATAACATGGTCAAAGGCATGCTTGGCCCAATATGATGTAGGATTCTTCATCAACCATACAAATGCTTCCTTATTTATTGCCTTAATCTTAGTCATGGCTATGTTATAGTCCGTAGGATTGTAAGCTTTGCACGCAGTCCAAAATAATTTTCTAAGAAGTAAACCAGGAAATTTCTTGTTGAAGTTGCTGTAAAGGTGCCTACAACAAACCCTTTGGTTGGCACTTGGAAAAATTTCATAAATAGCTTCTGATAAGCCCTATGGCAATTTAACAAGAAAAATAATGTAAGAGGATGTTTTTCAAACCTAAAAAATATATGCTTGACATTGAAATACAAATTGGGAAATCTAACATACCTTCTATTTATCTGACATAAATGTCAGAGGAACCCACCCCTTCATAAGATAATGCATCATGTAATGCAGTCAGAAACCATAGCCAGCTTCCCTTGTTTTCACTTTCAACAATACTGAAAGCAATAGGGAACAATCCATTGTTTGCATCCATTGATGTTGCCGTCAATAGGATCCCCTGATATGCCCCCTTCAGGTGGCAGCCATCAATCCCTATGAAAGGCCTGCATCCCTGAATAAATCCTTCTTTACAAGCAGAGAAGCAAACAAAAAGCCTTTTAAACACTAGAATGGAATCTTCTGAAGACATGTCTTCAAATTGCATCTTGAATGAACTCCCAGGGTTCCTCTGTAGAAGCATCTCACCATAAGGTTGCAGTAGAGCATATGATTTTTTGTGGCTTGCCAAGTTCTCCTGTTTAGCCACCAATCTAGCCCGATATAATTGTTGTGGTTTCAGATTAATCGCATACCTGGCATTGATGGCAGCCTCCATGCTCTTAATTTTCATATCTGGATCAACCCTTAACCTATTAGCCAGTTTTCAGGCTATCCAGACTGCATTGGCATTCTTATTGTTTGAAGCCTCCCTTTTACAAGTATGCGTAGGCTCATACCTTTTCACCTTAAAAGATCTACCATCGCGATCACGAGCAGCATGTATGCTCCATTGACAACCTTCACTGGCACAAATTGTAGTAACCCTCTTTATTTCATTTTTCAACCTTATGACCTTACACCCTTCTTGGACAATTAGGTCAGTCAAAGTTCTCCTGTATGTGTACACATCCTCAAAAACAGAGCCAACATGAATATTAACCTTCTCCAAGTGATCAATGTCAGCCTCTGTATCCCTAGTAGTGCTTTCATCTTCAACTTCTTCTTCTATGTCTGAAAAACTAAGGTCCTCCTCCTCATCATATTCCGACTCCTCACCACCTTGAGAATCAACAGAGGATTCTCTAGTATCCTCTTCATCAATGTTCCAGTTGCTATCCAATGGGTCATCCTCATCATCTTCAAACTCTTCTATTGAAATAGCTGGTTCTTTGCCCTTCTTCTTCCTCAAATCAGTACTAGCATGCTCTTTCTTGCCATCAGTTTGACTAGTTGTATTCTTCTGCTGCCTTTGGTTGCCACTTTGGGCTGCCTCATTCACAACTGTAGGAGTACTAATGGCACTGCTAGGCACCTCTAGTACAGGCCTGCTCACCTCAGTAGGATGTATAATGGAAGTACTAGGAATCTCCTGTAAATCAACTATACCAACTGTTCTCCTTCGAGGTCGGGGCCTACCAATCATTTTTGAGTCATACCCATTGATCTTATAATTTCCCTCTATCGCCTCACCCACTTTGACATCACATATATGCATGGGAATAGCTCTTCCTAGGCTTTTAAACATTTCAAGCACCTCTACTACTTCCTTATCATTACTAACTCCATAGTAACCACCATCTGGCAATTCTGCCTTGACAGAAAATGTCACATATCGACCTTCGGGAATTTCACTGAGAACTATACAATAGGTAGTATGTACAAGGTCAATCCAACTAAACATATCAGCATCCACTAACTTTAGCTCAGTGTGATCCTGCCAGATGTAGTAAACGCTTTGTTTTTCGGCCATTATGGGAGTGCTGTCGATAAGATGAAAAAAATCTTAAGTAGCAATTAAGAACATAGCAAATAGCATGGCAATTAAGGATCAACCTAGAGCAATCACGAGTTACAAAATTATATGATGCTTCAATTCCTCACTTCACATGTGTAGTATCTCCTTTCCAGATTGAAACCTTTTCAAGTTCCAACAACCAACACAATTATTCCAGCACCACTAAGCCGCACCATTGAACAGAGAAAAGAGCCAAGGAACTGAAGCACTTTCATACTGATTTAACTATGCTTGGTTATCCATTATAGTGATTATAAAGAGAGAAGCAGTCAAAAGAGGAACAATCATGGTATGACTTTCAACAATGCAAAAGTGTATGTTAAATTAAGATTAATCTTCTTTGTAAACCTGTTTTTTTAATCATGGTACGACTTTCATTTTAATAAGACATAAAACACATTTGCATCAATGTTGAAACAAAAGCAGAAAATTTTATAAACTTGTTTTTGGGTAATCTGATTTTGCAACAGCAATACAAATATTTGATATGCCTACTTTTGGGTAATTTGATATGCAACAGCAATACACGTAGGAAGAATTGTCTATTGAAAAAATTTATATTGGTCAACAACAATCCACTTATATTGTTGATTTCGGATGGTGGGGGACCAGGTCGTGGTAATTGTCCCCCTTATACTGTTCTTTATTGATGGTGGGGGACCATCAATAAAGAATTATCCCCTTTGCACTCACCACTCACCATCACAACTACAGAGTCAAAGCCAAATAGATAAAGACAACATCATTTCCATAGTTCTTTACCCCATTCCCCACAGCCAAAACAAAAAGAGAATGGGAAAAGCTTACCAAGCTCATGAATATTTGCTAATCACGTGGGCAGCGAACTAGAATAGGACAACCTACAGTGGTGAATCGAAAAAGATAATTAAGAATCCAAAAAAAAAAACCAGATCAAATTAACAATCCAAATTAAAAAAAATTTCTTTCAAATTACATACCCTAATGGTGGACAAACAACTCTGTCGGCCACAGCAGCCCCACGCGACCACGAACCTTTCCTTTTCAGTGCTGTCGAGTGAATATTATATGTGAAGTTCAAACTTAGGGTTGTCGTTTTGAGAGATTCCAGCGACCCCTCCAAAATGGCTAGCGGCTGTCGTTCTCCGGAGTCTAGAAGAAGAAAGGGTTTCACACAATTTTTCTTAGGGTTTCTATTACCTGAAATTATGTTGGGGGAAACCACCAATGGAGAGAAGCCGAGAGATTGAGAGTAGAGCATACCTTCAAACACGGCTCCAGGTCGTAGGTGATGGGGAAGAACACCACTGCGTCGTCGTCGGTGGAGAGGAGAGTGGAGACTATCGAACGAATTTTCTTTCCTCTGATTTCTTCCGTTGAACTCGGGCTTAGGTTTAGGTTGAGTTCTCATTTTCTTTTTTTTCTTTTTTTGTGCTAAGAGGGTAAAAAAGTCTTTTGACTTATCTATTAGGGTATTATAGTCCATTTCACATTATTTTTTGATGACATCAGCAACTATCGGGATTGGTTTAACGGAATGGACCTATTTGATTAACGGTGGTAAATGTTTGGGTGGTAGTTGATGTTTTTTTGAAACGTATGGGTGGTAGGTGATGTTTTGAAACTATTATGGGGGGTAGCAGAAATTTATTCTAAATAAAATCTATAAGCACCCCATTTTGCCCCCCTTTTCTAGTCTAATTTCAACCTAGCCAACACCCAGTCAAGCCAGTAACACCTAGTCAATACCCGATTAATACCTAGTAAGCACCCAGTCGTCACCTAGTCATCACTCAGCCATCACCCAGTCATCACACAGTCATGCTCTGTCATTTGCCACCTAGCCATCATACAGTAGCCACCTAGTTGTCACCTACGGCTGCCCCCCGTGTCACAAGATGCCACATGCTCTCCACTTAGTCAATATTTGGAGGGGAAAAAGAAAAAGTAAGAAAAAGGGGAGGAAGAGGTAAATTGAAAAAAAAACATGTGGTGTCGCCCCCCCCCCCCCCCCCCCAGAAAAATAGGAGAAAGGAAAAGAAAATAAAAGAGAAAAAAATAAATAAATATGAGGACCCCTCCCCCTCTACTCTCACGTGAAGGGAGAGAGAGAGAGAGAGAGAGAGAGAGAGAGAGAAGAGGGAAGTAATATAAATAAATAAATAAATACATGTGTCGACACCTCCTCCTTTTCAGGTGAAGAGGGGAGACCCTCTTCATGTGAAGTACAAAGAGAGAGAGAGAGAGAGAGAGAGAGAGAGAGAGAGAGAGAGAGAGAGAGAGAGAGAGAGAGAGAGAGAAAAGAGAGAAATAAAAAAGGATTTGTGGGCCCCATCCCCCTTCACTTGAAGAGGGAGAGACCCCTTTCATGTGAAGGAGAGAGAGAGAGAGTAGGAGATTTTTAGAAAAAAAAAGAATGAAAGAAATATTAGAAAAAGCATTCTAAAAGAATTTTAATATTATATCTAATATCATACCAAAGCTAAAAACCTATTACAAATGTCATATCATTGTTTAATCCAAGAAATTAAATCAAATGACATACTTTTTTTGATGATTTAAAAATACCTTTTGTTGAAGAACTCTACCTTTTATTAAAGAACTCTGGATGATTATTTAACGAAGCCACTTGATATTCAAAGATCTCACAAGCAATTTGGGTGCTCACCCCAGCTGGACAAGTATACCATAACTTGATATTTCGAGTTTTTCCTCCCCTTGCCTGTGTGACCTTGAGATGTATTTATATATCTAAGGTGGAGATAAGCAGCCATAAAGTCGAACCCTAAGTGAGATGCTAGCCTCCTAATGCAATATTCAAATTGTCTTTTGGCATACCTTCACAATTACCATAAGTGCCCCAAGATAATAAAGAGGGACCAAAAATACAAAATTACCCTTTTTTATAAAATCAAAAAAATATCATCGGTTTTGCAAAGAAAAAAAAATAATATTTTATATTTATAAATAAAAACATTTGATGCAAAACCAAACATGATAAATTTGTTCAAATTGGCAGTTTATAGGTACACGTACACTCTTATAATTGTCAAGTCACTGGCAATGGAACATTAGGCACTAAGGTCACCATTCAACGTATACGAGGTCTTTTCATGAAGGACTTCACAGACCCTATATGCACTGACCATCGAGAGACTAGTTCCCATAGTAAGAATTTTTAGATCTCCTTTGGATTTTTTCCATGGGATTTTCATGAACCCTATGACCACAACACATAGATTACTAGAATACAATGGGTATTGAAAAGGGATGACAAGACAGATACCTCTTGCTGTAGATTGATTTTCGACAGTTTCTTTCTCTTAGAATACTTGGAATGCTTGGATCAGAGTCTTCTACAGCCTATTGGGATCCCTTGGCCTTCTCTCTGCGTATGGGAACAGGATAAGAAAATAACACTGTGGCTGTGGGGACTCTAACCATTGGTATTTATAATACCACCCTCAACCTTGGACCAGTCCCACAGTGGACCAGGTTGGTCCATCTCTAATCATACTTAAACCGGTCTACCTGTAACCAGACTCCCACTAAATCAACTAACCTTATAATTAATTTAGCCCATAAAAATATCTTACAATCTCCTACTTGGGCTATTTTAATTATAAAGTCGCCATTGACCCAGTATGGCCATAGAATCTAATTACACCAAAACCATCCTTTACTTTGATCCAGTCATCAAGTTTACCAATGTCGAACAATAGCAAAAAGTACTCCCACACATCCGGTGTACCCCGTTCTATTAGTCACATATAGAGGTCTACTTAATGACATAAATCACTTTGAGATGAATACTTGAGTCCAATAATCGAATTACCATGATCCGTTACCTTAAAATCCTTATAGGTCAACGCACTTTGATATTATCCAATTTATATAAGCAAACCGCCTCCAGTTTGGACTAATATCATACTTTGGCTTACCGCCTTCTTTGGCTAAATACCGCCTTGCAAATTTGATATGTCTTAAATAATCAAGAATATATACAAGCAATAAATACTCACCAATAATCCTGCCCATTAAACCACAGACAGAACAAACAATTACAGATAAATCATCAATTACCAGATCTCCCACTAACCAAGTAGAACTGAATACTCCCACTAACTAAGAGAATCTAAAGACTCTCACTAACAAAATCTTTCAACCATTCTAATAAAACTACCTTAACCTGTCTCTACATTGCCCTAGAGATCAATTATGACTGGTATAACTAGTCAAACCTATGATTGTTCAGTCTAACCTTGAAAATCTATTCACCACTTTACAGAACAAACATAGTCAATATTATATACATTCATTTACTTTACAACAACATAAGCACCATAACAGCATAACTCCTTTTTATTTGTTTGAAAAGGAAAACCATACATTCTGGTATTTCAAATAACATTTCAATATGGGAAGCAATATGTGAAGTCAAATAATAAACATAAAAACAAAGTAAAACCAAAAGTAGAAAAACCATTGAATGTAAAAGGAAACTTTACAATGAGAAGCTTAACAATTTCAAGCCAACAATCTTCAGAACTCTCCTACTCCAAATACCTAGGGAATTCTAAAATCTATATCTGATAATAGTATTTGGTCAAACAATTTATCTTTGGTCAATCTACCCACATTTAAGCAATTTACCTTGAAGTGACACAATAATAACCTTATCACTGGCTCTATCTCTCCCATTTTGATAATGCAAGCCACTAGACCTGAATATGTTTTATAGCAATGAATGTGATATCTAATATATCAATTACTTTGATCTCATTATCCTTGAATTTTTCAGTGATAGTTGATAGCTCCCAAAAATACTTTCTCACATTACCATTTTCAACATAACTGGTACTAGAGAGCTAGGTCAATAAACTATCTTTCGACCCCTTCTGAAACATTATTCTTAGCCTTTGGATTTCTTTTAGATAATCCCTTCATAATATTTTTCATTTTAATACTGCTACTCATAACCTCAATAGTAGAATACCTTACAACTTATGTAAACTACTATGAAAGATACATCTAGGTCAAACGATCCTAGACTAGTCTCCAATATTTTCATAACAAATTTTATCCTTTGTCCCAAGAAGAGTGGAAAATAAAAACTACCATGCCATCTGGCACATTCACTGAGACGAACATCTTGGGAGATACAAACCATCATCACCATATGAGTTCAAGCAAAAATATCGAGTAATAGAAAAATCATGCGAAACTCATACAAACACATGCAATTATATTTACTTCTACTTTGTCCTAAATAAAAAGAAATAGAAATCAAAATCCTCTTTGGGACAACCATACTTAGATGAAAATATCAATTCATGAGTTTAAATACATATCAACCAACAAAAATTTGATATATACATCATTTACTTGCACTAACCATATCAACCATTCATGTAAATAAATATCTTTTTTCTAAGAGTTAACCAACTATACATTCTCCTTTGGGATAAACATACAGGAGTCTTCTCAGTTTCTGTGTAGTGACTGTGAAAGAATAATGACTCTCGAAAATCTCACCACCTTTGGGTTAATGAGACCCCCTAAAGTCAAAACCCTTTCAACTCATGTGCATGAACATACCTTTAACTTTGACAATGCCACCTTTAGGTTAACACTGTATTTCTTAGCTGTTTTTCACACTATGGAGAACAGTGTATTAAAAATATATCCTTTATTGTATATATAAATGCACAAATTTAGGGTTTGAGGACCACCATGTTGGAACTGAGTGTACTACTTTGGTGGATTCCACCCAATCTTCACATGACACCCATAAACCTTAATTTGAATAAAACTTGACAATGCCACCTTTGGGTGTACATTGCCCTTACACAAGCATTTACAAATATATGAACTTTGAATTTGAAGACATCATGATGAAACTAGGTGTAGCACTTTGGTGGGTTCCATCTAATTCCACAATGATATCCCCAAACCCTACTTTGCAGCACCATGTGGATCAATAAATAAAATCTCATGCACACATAACCTTCTACATGCATCTAGTACAAAAATAACTGACAAACAAGCAGAAAATTGCAAACCTGAATAATTTAGAGTACCTTTTAGTCAAAAATAAATTCTCCAAATCACCAAAATGTGTCAAACTATGTACCAAACTGTAGAGCATAAAAATACGAACACAGCGTAAAAAACCACGTCAAAATTCGATGCTCTTAGCGCCCACAATCGCCGATTAGAGTCAGCTTACCTTTTATATAACCTGAACTGGTTTGGGGTAGTTCATCCTGGTTCGGTTCGGTCTAACCGGGTTTGGTTATGGGTGGACCGAACCCACTATTTAAACCTTTTTTTTAAATGCTTTGGTCCAAACCAAACCAAACGGTCTGATCTTAAACCAAACCACTGCCTGGTCTGATGGTTCAACCACTGGGCCACCCGGTCCAACCATCTAGGTTTCAGGTCCAAAATTTCTGGTTAATGGGTCGGGTTTCCAGATCAAACATCCGGGTTAATGGGTCGGGTCTCGGGTCACACGTGCAAACCGCACGTACACCCTTAGTCGGGTTCACAGGTCCCCTGGGCCCTGGCGGGGCCCGACTGGTCTGGGCGTGGGTTTGGTCCTGGACTAGCCTAGATCAGCTCGGTCCAGTACAGGGCTGACCAGGTGACGTCAACCCTACTCCTTTTTCCCTTTTTTAACGCGTGGATCTCATGCACTTTTTCAGGCTATGCATGAGGGTGCGTCAGGCAACTTTTGGTGACCCACCTTATGTCACCGGCTCCGTCTCTCCAAGACCTACAATCCTATATGATTTATTTTACTTTTTAATGGTTCAAAATTTTTTTCAAGGGTCCAAACCCTAGACAGGTTCGTAGATAATTTTTAGAGAAAAATCTCTCTCTTTTCCAATCCATTCAAACATACAATCTTTACAATGCTTTCCCATTGGTCCTAGGTCTGTGTGGGAGGCTCTGATACCACTGTAAGAATTTTTAGATCTCCTTTGGGTTTTTCCCATGGGACTTTCATGAACCCTACGACCACACCACATAGATTACTAGAATACAATGGGTATTGAGAAGAGATGATTAGACATATACCTCTTGCTGTAGATTGATTTTCAATGTTTTTTTCTCTTAGAACGCTTGGAATGCTTGGATCAGAGTCTTCCACAGCTTGTCGGGATCCCTTGGCCTTCTCTCTGCATATGGGAGCAGGAGAAGAAAATAACACCATGGCTATGGGGACTCTAACCATTGGTATTTATAATACCAACCCCAACCCTGGACTAGTCCCACAGTGGATCAGGTTGGTCCATCTCTAATCATACTTAAATCGGTCTACCTGTAACTAGACTCCCAATAATCCAACTAACCTTATAATCAATTTAGCTCATAAAAATATCTTACACCTATGTCTCCCATAGTCTGAGCAATTTTGATTTGCACTATTCAAACCCATCATGGTCCAATCAATGCCTATGTAAGCACATAGCGTATCATGATAGGTGCGGTCAAGTCAACGACTACAAAGTGGCTCATTCAAATAAATATCCACAAAGCCAGTCTATATATACAATAGATAAAAAAACAAATACATAATTCCTAATAAATCAACATAATAAATCTGTGTTGGGCCACACAATTCCAACAAGAAAAGGAGAGAAAAAAGGAAAGAGAAAGGGAGAAAAAAATAAGCTACTAGTGGGAACCCTTGCTTTTACATTTTCAACAAGTTTAAAAGGAAGAAAAATATTTGTTTTGTATTTACTATACACTCCCTAGCTCATCTGATACAAGGTGTTAGCCGGTGGAGGTGGAGATGTGGATGGGTTACCTTAAATTTAAGCAATCTACCATCAATCTAATAGGATTATGAAAAATTGAAAAATTAAAGATTCTCACTAGTTTTAAATAAATTTACTATGACACATACGAGTCATATTATGAAACTACAAAACCAGAATCCACAAAATTACTTACTGTTGGGTATATGTACTATCGGCTTATGGGAGCATGACAACCTGTCACACCCCAATTCCCATAATATTCAGAATGGTGTGATGAACTGCTAATAAACCAACGGTTCAATCAGGATTTCAAATAAACTGTGTCCTTTTGCTTAAACCATACACATCCATATCCATAATTAGAGTAAATAAACAATAGCGGAAGTTTTATTTATTAAATGAACTGAGAGTCTAGCTGTGATAGAGTAAATAAATTATCCAATTATCTCCACAAGGACTAAACCATAAATAGAATAATTAAATCAATTGAATTGTCTGTATAATTTAAACCAAATCTAATCGAAAACGTAAGAGTTGCACTCGCATGATGAATCATGCGACTCCATCATAACTTCAGCATCCATCGCCGCCGCATGTCCATACATCGAAGCATTTATATAATCTTCTACGGTGGTACCTGCATCATCAACTAAAAAGATTCAACATCGAAAAGGGTGAGCACAAATCACGGCTCAGTGAGCAAACAAAACAATGCAACAAACATATGCATGCATTCAATTCATATCTTTCGTCTGGTTCATAAATTTGCAATGTGCTATAGAAAGGTTTAGTTGCCGCCTCACCTCTATACACAGGGTGTGTAAGCCCACCCAATGGATCAAACACCATTGTCGTCCACATCCACCCCACCATGGAATAGAGATAGAGCTAAAGTGCTTAGGATCGCACCGCATCACACTTCCCCTGATGCTCTACCCATACCAACACGTAAGCCCCTGGTGGCGAGGGCTTGCAAACTAGGCTCGCAACTAACCAATCCTAATGTCAAACAGTGTATCCAAGGCCTCACCCTAGCATCCCTCAATACGTCCATAGAGATAGAGCTAAGGCCCCCCGGCAGAGTCAGAGACTACACGGTCTGAGACCACCTCTCCTGATGCCCTATGACGTAATAGTTCTACCAAGGTAATGGCGAAACGACGATGTTAGTGGACAAGACTTGAGTAGAGATAGGGCTAGAGTCTGGTGACCAGGATGAACCACAGTGTCACGTCCTCCCCCTGATGCCCCACTCGCATCAAGTACACTAACCACACACATACATTCACATGCCTATTCCTAGCATCATCATCAACATCATATTATAAATAAACGAAAATTAAATATGCATGAACAATAATAACAGGAATATTGGATGACATGTTAAATGCACATTACAATCATACAAGCATAGAATCATTCATGGTATTTGGACTCAATAAATAAAACAATTTATTATTAGCCAATTAGTTTAGGTCTTGTTCCCTTACCTTTGGTTGAGCGTAGATCCTTGTTCAAGCTTTATGAATCACTTTTAAATTACTACAAAGACCTAACAAGTCGATAGATTTTTATTAGAATTAATTCCAATAAATTTAAATAACTGAAATCATAGGGTCGCAAGTAGGGTAGAACCTAGGGTAGCAGTTTTTGCGACCCTAGGGTGTAGGGTCGAACATGGGATCGAATACCATTTGACCCTAGGTGAGACCACACCCTCCCTGGAATTCTTGAGGGCATGTGGTCGATCCTGTGGTCTCGTAGGGTCGGATATCATTCGACCCTACGTGCGACCACACGTATTCTGAGTCGACCTTTCATTCTAAAGTCCATTCTTTCATGTTTTGATCCTTTGGCTTACTTTCATGGTCTATTCTAAGATTGTTCTATGGCTCAAAACTCCAAGTTATACACTATTCATTGCCCATAATAATTTCTTCCATGGAATCTCTTGGAACTTGTCCATGGATGGATGATTTGGATTTCTCCTAATCCTATGTTCTTCATAACTATTCTAGGATCTCTTATTCAGGTAAGGAATTATTAGGTTCATACCTTTATTCAGAGGTTTCTCTAAAGTTTCCTTCTCTTCCTTAGTCTTCTTCTTTAAGTTTCCTTCTCTTCCTTAGTCTTCTTCTTCAAGTTTCCTTCTCTTCTTCTCTTCCTTCTCTTTCTCTTTCTCTCACTTTCAATTAGGGTTGTAAAGGAGTGAAAGAGGCTAAGGGACATCCTATTTATAGAGAAAAATCCTCCATAATAAGTCTCAATGAGTTTAGGAAAGATCCCCTTGGAATTAGGAAAGTTTCTTAATTTCCAGTTTCTGTCTGTCATCGTAGGGTCGGACGTAGGGTCGCAGGATTCATCAACCCTACACCTTCTTAGTCATCCAACCCTATGACTAAAAGTCATGGGTTGGACTTCTGTTGAGGTGGGGTGGACCCTACCTGTTTAGGCATGCGACCCTACCCTCACATTTACTGTTTCTGGGTTAGACTCATACCTGGTCTTGTGATTTCTTCACGCACTTGGTCCACTTGGCTCGACCATGATAGGTAGACTTGGTACAAGGTGGTAAGACCGGTTAGTTCGATACGGGTCTTACACAACCATTGAGAGCAAAATCCTCTTTTCACTAAAAGGTCACTTAGGGACACATCCAACATTACCTATTTAAGTCAAGGGAAAATTTGACCTCAGCAATTTTGGAATTGTACTACAAATGAGTGTAGGATCCACACCAAATCACTATAAATAGAGCCTAAGTTTCATTTACTATTTAATTCACTTTTAACATTCACCATCCCTTTTTACTGCTCTCCCACATTAACTGCTTCTATTCGGAGTCCTAACTTAGGCATTAGAGTGATCCTTGGGCAATATATAAGCCCGACCATCTTTGGTTCTCTTTTTTTTTTTTTTTTTTGGGAGAGGGGCTGGGGAGGAAAATCATCATCATCAAAATTCTTTCTTCCAATGAATGATGAATATGATTAGTGAACCCCCTTAATTAATACAAAAAAGACACCTTGTATGTGGTAGCCTTGGCTTCAAAAGTACATGTTCAGAGAACCCAGTAGCAAGAAACCACAAATCTCCACCTTTGGAAAAAGGCATATCTTTCATTTCATTTATAGGGTTATCTACATTAATTTTTTTGGTACAATTTTATTAATGTTTAGTAAAAGCATCATTGTGATAGTCATGTTTATTCTATTAAAATGTAATATTACTACTCCGTTTATTTTATAGTTTTTAACTTTTTGTATGACTAGTAGGAGAGCACAATTAAGATGCAAAATAAATATCTTTATTAATAACTATGTATAAATAATAAATCTTGTTGGAAGTATGATTATGAAATATTCTTTAATCACCATTGTTTCATAAATCATATACATGAGACAAGAAAGAGAAACAAAGAGAGATAACTTACCATGGGCATTTATATGTTTTCAAATTTACCAATCTATATCATTAAGAGCCCTTTAAGAGTCGTGTATGTTGTATATTCCGACAAGGTGTCCTTTCAAAGAGTTCGCTTCTCCTCTCTTTCTTTTCAACATCTCTTTTAAGCAGTTATTTGTAAGCGACGCTGTTGGTGAAGTAATTATTTCCTAATGGTTAGTTGCTAGTTAGCTTAAATGAGAGGTTATTATCTTAATAACTTACAAATAAGAGTTTTATTTTAACCAAAACTTGTTATTTATATTTGATTAATCAATTATAGTGATCTTTCAGGGATTGGGTAAGGGTAATTAGAAGATCATGTTTGGTTAGGTATCATATTCGAAGCAAAAATGGGCTTGGATCATTTGCAGTCATGCAACCCCTATAGCCCCATTCGGGCCATTGGATTGCATTGGTGCATGTGTAGATGTGCTCTCAATGGCCCGGATGCCGCTGCAGGGGCTTCACGGTTGCAGGAAACCAAGTCTAGCAAAGAGTGCTTATGAAATACCTGCTATGACAACCCCAAAATCGTATGGAGTGAAAAGATGCATATGTAAGAAAGAAGAGCAAATAAAAAATGTATACTCTATGCATAAAAAAAATATTAGACAAAAGAAGGTCCTCTTTTATTGTAAGGAATTGAGGAAGATTGATTGATTGATGTACCCCCTTGGTTGGATACAATTACATTGGTGAAGTAAGGCTAAGTTTGGTATGTATTCTAGGTCAAGAATACATTCTAAGATGACAAAAACAGTGTTTGGTATGTATTTTCATTTTAAGATCATGAATTGCGTTAAGAGAACGTGGTCCATTCTGGGATGTGCTCTTTTGCCCATTCTGCATTTTGAATCTATAACAGAAATATCTCCCTCTTGTTAAGTTTTCAATTCAAAAGTTTGAACTAGTAAGTGGAGGGGCTCTCCATATATAAGACCACAAGATTCCAATCTCATTAGCAATGTGGGACTATTCCCAATACTCACCCTCACATGTAACCCCACCGTTAGGTGGTGTATATGTGGTAGTATATGTGGCATTGCATGGCACTTTTCAGGTGACTGGTCCCTCTTCTTGGGTGACTGATCCCTCTTTGGGTGACATATAGTCCCTCTTTGGGTGACATATAGTCCATCTTTTGGATGATCGTCCCTCTTTGGGTGACCATAATCCCTCTTTTGTGCATCTTGCGTCCCTCTTTCAGTGACTTGGTCTTTTTTTTTATGGTTTTTATGAGAGGGAACCTGGAGCTCTGATACCAGGTCTAGTTTCCAACTCAAAAGTTTGAAATTGTAAGTAGAGGGACTCTCCATATATATGACCACAGGATTCCAATCTCATTAGCAATGTAGAACTATTCCAAATGCCTCTACCCTACTCTTAATTTGTGAATGAATTCTCCATTATAAAAAAAATGTATTCCAAAAATACGTATACCAAGCACAGCCTAAGGGTCATACATTAGAGTAAATTAAGAAGCTCATATTGTTACAACGAAAACATTAAACATAGGAACCACATATATTGAGGTTTAAAACAGTGGACCTGATTATAATTATTAAATTGAGGGAGCAGTTTGCTTCTATAGTGGCAAACCAAAAATGTACACATGTGTGAGTGAAATTTTGGATCACTTTTACACACACCAACACAACACCCCCCCCCCCCCCCCACACTCAAAAAAAAGAAAAAAAAATTCTTTGGATAACTTGGTCACTGAGACTAAGTCATCATTACCATTTTCATTGATGATTGGACGGTGACTTGGCTATTCTGCCGATGGCATTACGAAAGGTGGGATGTCAATTCTAATAATCTCTTAATTTTTTTTTCTCTAATCCTTCTGAAAATGCCCAACTGTAGGGAATCCACATCCTCTCCTCCCAGATGTTTGGGAATAGGGGCGGCAACCCCGTTAGAAGGCCCACACCTATGGCTCGGGGGAATCCGAGCCCTCCATCTGAGCTGAGAAGCTGAGCTGAAAGGGGGTGTTGGCTCTGATTTACCCGAGCCTCAAGTGTCGGCCATCTAATGGGGTTACTGTAAGAAATCTACAACCCATATGTATGTCTATGCGGAATAAGATTCGACATACCCGTAGTGTAGGGATCTGTTCCAGCCGGTGTCCGTCCAACCAATGTGTCCTCCTCTGATTCACTCTGATACGTCCCACTGCAAAAACAAAAGAGAAGAGAGAGGGGAATGATTTCTATGCACTGACTATATTCCCAGATAGAGAACGTGATGGAGTTCTCAGATTTCTATCAGTGTGCACAGGACCCTACCCATTAGTATTTATAGACCAACCGTCTCCTTCCATCAAGGATGGACGGTGATCTGGGTGCCACATATCCCTCAGATCCGACGCTCATAACTCTCCTAAAGGAGATACCTAAAATAAGTAGTGGCATGTGGGCCACTTACTCACATTCTCCCACTTGGCCCATATTGCCACTTGGCAAGCCATTTTAGAGTTATAACTTGTTGTATGGCCATACATTAATTTTCAGATCTTTCCTCATGGACTTGTTCTTTATGTTCATAGTAAAACTCCCAACCCATGAATCATGGCGGTACATGTCCCAGTATTGAAGTACAATGGAAACACTCCCTTCCATGTATTACAATAGATTGTTTATTTTACAATGAACCTCAATTGTAACTACCCTACTTTATAGAATCAATTCAATAATCGATTCAAGGGTCAAACTTTATTGCCTAGAAAACTTTATAGGCATCTGTCATTCCAAAACTTTATGTATACAACCAAATAAATGACAGAAAAAGAAATAACTTTATTTCGAATCGTCAAAACTTTATATTGCAATATCATAAATAAAACATTCAAAAAACTTAATGATTTACATAGTCCCTTATGATCCACGTGAACTACATACACCTTGGGCAGAAGCCCTTTAGTGAAAGGATCAACTATCATATCATTAGTGTCAATATGTTCTATTTAAACGTAACGAACTCGAATGTATTCTTTAACAACAAAATACTTTATCTCAATGTGTCGGCAGCGACTCACTGAGCATGTGTTGTTAGAGAGACGTACTGCTGCAGTATTATCACAATAGATCCTTATAGGTCTTTCAATAAAATTTATCACCTCAAAACTGTGATAAACTACTTCAACCATAATGCCTGAGAAATTGCTTTATAGCACGCCACCACTTCTGCTTCAATAATAGAAGAAGCTGTCTTAGGTTGCTTTACGCTGCGCCAAGACACTATTCTTCTAACAAACAAAAATGAAGCCAGAAATGTACTTCCTTGTATCTCCACATTTAGCAAAATCTGAATCTGAGTAACTGATTAGCTTCAAAACATCAACATGTCTATATATGAGCATGTGATCCTTGATGCCCTGTAGGTACCTCAGTACTTTCTTTGCTATTATTCAATGTGGCAAACCAGGGTTCTTTCGAAACCTACCTAATACTCCCACTGAATATGAGATGTCAGGTCTGGTACAGACCTGAACATACATCAAATTGCTTACTACTGATGCATAAGGGATATTTTGCATTGTCTGCTATTTCAGATTGGTCTTCGAACATTGCTCTAGACTAAGTCTGTCGCCTTTAACAAGAGGTGCTACACTTGATGAATATTGCTTCATCTTGAACCATTCCAAAACTTTGTTAATATAACCCTTCTAGGACAGTCCTAAGGTCTTAAGAAACCTGTCCATGTGAATCTCTATGCCTAAGACATTGGAGGCTTCACCCATATCATATATGTCAAAGTTTTGGGTCAAGAAATATTTAGTCTCGTGTAGCATCCCTAGATCATTGCTAGCTATAAGAATGCCATCCACATATAACACTAGTATGGTGAAACTAGTTCCCTTGATCTTTATGTAAATGTATTGATTAGCTCGATTCTCCACAAAACCGTAGGAAGTAATCATGCTATCAAATTTCAAATACCACTATAGGGAAACTTGTTTCAATCCATATATGGATCTCTTAAGCTTACATACTAGATGATCACCTTTATCCGAAGTAAAAACCTTCAAGTTGATCCATGTATACCTCCTCAATCAGATCACCATTCAAAAATGTCATCTTGACATCCATCTAATGCAGCTCAAGATCATAGTGAGCCACCAGTGCCATAATGATCCCTAAAGAATCTTTTCTAGACACGGACGAAAAGGTTTCTTTATAGTCAATGTTAGCCTTCTGATTATAACCTTCTGTAACAAGTCGAACCTTGTATCTTTCAATATTGCTATATGGGTCCATTTTAGTTTTAAAAACCCATTTACACCCTACAGTAGAGGTGTCCTTAGGCAATTCTACAAGTTCTCATACTAGATTCTTTGACATAGATTCCATTCCATCCTTCATGGCATTATGCCATAAAATGGTATCTATACAACCCATAGCCTGTGAAAATAATCGGATCATCTTTTATTCTAATATTAGTTTCACAGTTTTGGATATACACTTCATAGTCTGAAGGGATTGCCGATTTTCTCTCTTTCGATGATCTCCTTAAAGCTTGTGGTTCAGGATTGGTTTCTTGATTCTGGACCACAGGTTCAAACGACAACTGGTTCCTGATGTGGTGTATCCTAATGTGGTAATTCATCACAAACATGTAGTGTTGTTCATGAACCACATGTACCACTGGTAAAGGGATAAATCCCTGACCACCAGATGTAGAAGGAATTGTCGATACATCTTGTTCTTTGGACTCAATGTTTCGACTCAGATACTCCCACTGTTTGTCATCATCCTCTAGAAACTTGGCAACTTTAGACTCTACAATGGTAAGACTATATGAGGGACAATAAAAATTATAACCCTTTGATCTTTCAGAATAGCCAATGAAATATCCACTGACTGTTCTAGGGTCCAACTTCTAAAGAAGTGGATTATAGACTCTTATTTTGGCTTGACAGCCCCATATGCGAGTATTTCTTCAAACTAGGTTTCCATCCATTCCACAACTCAAAAAGAGTTTTAGGAACCGACTTGCATGGTACCCTGTTCAAGATATATACCGCTATTTTAAGAGCTTCACTCCATAATTTCAGAAGTAGATTAGAGTTACTAATCATACTCCTGACCATATCTATAAGTGTATGGTTTCTTCTTTTAGCAATGCCATTTTGATCTGGAGATCCAGGCATGGTATATTGTGGAACAATACCTTGCTCTTGAAGATACCGTACAAATGGGCCAGGTCTTTGACCATATTCTGTGGTTCTACCGTAGTATTCTCCACCTCTATCTGATATTACGATCTTAATCACTTTTTCAGTTTGTTTCTCTACTTCTGTCTTGAAGTTCTTAAAGGCTTCTAATGCCTCATCTTTATGAACTAAAAGATAGAGATACATGAATTTAGAATGGTCATCAATGAAGGAGATAAAGTATCTCTGACCATTCAGACAGGGAGTGGAAAATGGGCCACAGATATCTGTATGTATGATTTCTAGTAGTTCAGTTGACCTTCTGGCACTTTTCTTGGTTTTGTTAGTCTGCTTTCCCTTGATGCAATCCACACATAACCCTAGATCAGTGAAATCAAGAGTCTCAAGGATTCTATCATTCACTAATCTTTTAATTCTGTCACTAAATATGTGACCTAATTTAAGATGCCACAACTGAGAGGATTTCTCATTCACATTCATTCTCTTTATGCCAATATTATTTACAGAGAGTAAACTACTTTTATATGTTGGATCTAGATTTAAGAGAAATAAACCATCAACTAAAAAACTTGAACCGATGAATACATCATTTTTTTTAAATCCTTATTTCTGTACTAAAAAAATTAAACACATAACCCAAAGGTGTTAATCTAGAAACAGAAATCAAATTCTTTGTAAAAGATGGAATATAAATGGTTTCTCCTAAATCCAACACATATCCGGATTGCAATATCAATCTATAGACACCTGTAGCTTCCACTTGAGATTTCTTCCAATTTCCTGAATGGATGTCTCTCAGTTTCTTTTGGAAGTATTGTCTGCAGAAAGCCTTGCATGGTATTGGCCACACGGATTGATGATCTAGAATCAATCCACCAGTTATTTGAATGAGAATCAACTAAATTTGATTCATAACAAATAAAAATTCTCTGAGCTGAGATGTCCCTCATGCGCATGATGTAGTTATACACATCATCCTTACCATTGTAACTTAATGAGTCTGATTTTCCATTAGAGTGCTTACTAACATCTTGTTTGAACTCACAAACTGAGCATCAATTGCCTTCATGTAGTCAATGACCTTCTTACATTCAGGAATTGATCCTTTAATGCTCTTGTCGATGACAAGCATTAGGCTCAAGTGGTTAGACCGCTCCCACTTATCATAATGAGCAATTTGGACTAGCGTACTGGAATCCGTAAGAGCAGCGGGCTCTTCTTATATGGAGGCCATATCCAAATCCATGCACTCTAAGGGTAAATAAATCTTCTATTTCCAATCTGAATAATTTTCCCTAGTAAGCATTGGGAGACAAATCTAGTTATAAACTGCAAACAACAATAAGGAAGTTTAGATTTATTGGCGTACAACTTTATACTGATATCAACCCACGTCAATAATCAGTAACACACTAAAATTAATTATAATCTACCTTGTGGGCTAAACTTATAATCAATTTTAGTATGTGGAACTTTACACTAAGTTGATTGACATCAAACTTAAGTGACAGACAGATGTATCCTACAAAATTACCTGTGGGCTAAGATTATAGTCTATATCTGTCAAGGTCTGTATTAATAAGACTAGAATGCTACACTACAATTCAGAAGGTTGTTCCACACCTGTAGGCAGAAGAAGGCTCCCACTGTCTTGTAGTTTCACATTCTACCTTATTCCATCTTCTCACATAAGAAAAGAATATTTCCCTGTGGGGATGATATCCAGTCCCAATGCAAAAGATGCAATTTTCTGATGCCTACCACTAAAAGAGTATTTCAATCTTTTATGACATCCTTAAATTGGCACTTATATGTGTTAAAATATAAAACTAATTATTTCCTTGATTTTAACACAAAACTTTATTAAAAGGGCATATTTGTCATCTATGACATCTTGAAAAACACACTAATATGTGTTAAAATTAAACCTAATGGTTTTCTTGATTTTTAACACAACTTTATTATAAGGGCATTTTAGTCATTTATGGCATCATTTAAACAACCATTCATAAGTGTTAACATAAGCCTAATAATCTTAAAGAGTTCTTAATGGCTTATTCTTTACTTTATGTAACACTAACTTTTAATGGCGTTTGTTACTGTCACTAAAACAGTGGCATAAACAACTTACTGTATTCATATAATTAGTGGCGTTTATTCTGTAATGTCACTAAACAGTAAGATAAATCATTCTGTTATGTATGTCTATATACAGTGGCGTTCTGTCTTTAAATGTCACTAAAACAGTGTTTAATACATTCTGTTATGTTTAAAGATACAGTGACGTTTTGTCTGTAAATGTCACTAAAGGAAACTGTATTTTTAGCGACGTTCAGAACACACTGTCATAACAAATACAGTTACTGTTCTTGATCTTTTAGTGACGTTCAGAACAAACTGT
>CM053271.1:65674077-65737096 GCA_028583415.1 Protea cynaroides | reverse complement strand
GATGGCCGCGACCGGCTTGCCCTTGAGGGCTGGCCTGCTACGCCTAGCGCGGCCGGCAGTCTTGCTTGGCTGGCCCGGCTGCCAGCAGATTCTGCAAAAGCTGGCTGCCGCAAGGCCGCGGCTGGCTGGCCCTTGCGGGTTGGCCTGCTGCTCCTTGAGCGGCCGGCCAAAACCAAAAGAATATTTTTTTTTATAAATTCTTTTTGATGCTCCATAGCATCCGGGCATGGTGGACAGGTGGCGGAAACACCGCTCTGATACCATAATGTAAGAAAACTACAACCCATATGTATGTCTATGCGGAATAAGATTCGACATACCTACCCGTAGTGTAGGGATCTGTTCCAGCCGGTGTCCGTCCAACCAATGTGTCCTCCTCTGATTCACTCTGATACGTCCCACTGCAAAAACAAAAGAGAAGAGAGAGGGGAATGATTTCTATGCACTGACTGTATTCCCAGACAGAGAACGTGATGGAGTTCTCAGATTTCTATCAGTGTGCACATGACCCTACCCATTAGTATTTATAGACCAACCGTCTCCTTCCATCAAGGATGGACGGTGATCTGGGTGCCACATATCCCTAAGATCTGACGCTCATAACTCTCCTAAAGGAGATACCTAAAATAAGTAGTGGCATGTGGGCCACTTACTCACAGTTACTGCTTCTCCTCCCGAACCTCTGGGAGGAAAGGATTTGGATACCAACTATAGTTTCTTTATGTTTCCTTTTAATTTAATCTAGTTCTTACCGACTTATAGCAAGCAAGAGAAAAAAAAAAAAAAAAAAAGAAAAGAAAAATTCCATCTCTAATTCTTGATAAATAAAAAATTACGTATGCAAACTTTTCATTTGCATTTCGCATGAATAGGCCATGAATAATAGTCTTAGAGACATCTCCTTTACACCGCAAACTTTTCATTTGCATTTCGCAAGAATAGGCCATGAATAATAGTCTTAGAGACATCTTTCCTTTACACCAGGGCAACCCCATATTAATCGGGGATTCACATCATCTTCTTCTAGAAACTGGGAGGATGCAGCAACCTGTCTCAGATGGCCACCATGTGGCTCTTGGGTGAATCCAAAACCCACGTCTAAGCCGACACCCCCTATCGGCTCAACTTGTCGGCTAGGTATCGACTAGGACGTGGGTCTCAGATTCATCAAAAATCACATGGCATCCATCAGAGATAGGTTGCCACTGTCCTCCCAGAACCACTGGAAAGAGAGGATGCGGATCTATATTAATCCCATGAGGTTGTAGACTTGTTAGAGTAGCTGCCCAAGTTGCTTTCGCTTACTGTCCAATTTCAATTCAATGGATCCCACCAATATAAATTATATGGCCTCAAAGTAAGGGTTGGTTGTCTCTCTCGAAGGGCTATGTACCCTGTGACCATGACTACTTGTCTTTGTCTAATCATCTTTATTTCAGAAAAACGAAACCCAAACAAAATAGCATGTGTAAGTCCTTTCTTTCCAATTAATAGTTCATGATATTTGCTCCAATAGTTGTGGATGATGTTGACATGTCATAAAGGTGGCATTGTTTATTTGAATCTTTTTTATGTTTGACGAAGTTTTTTTTTTTTTTTGATAAAAATCTGACGAAGTTTTGGATGCAAGCTCTGTTGCTATCTTAGCAACCACGTTAATTGGTAATTTCGTTTAGAGAGTTCGGATTATCTGCATGTATATGTTTTTTTCATGGGATCTCATCATTGTTGATGTAGTGTGAGATCCGACGGTGATGGGATCCCGAAGAGGATACAAGTATATGCAGATGAACTATTCTCTTGTTTACATGGTCATGTTTAAATAAGTTTATTTGCAAGGTGGGTTTGGCTAAATCAAATCGGTAATTAAAGTTGGTGTCTTTTTTTTTTTGTATGATATGCATTTATTTAGTGGCACGTGTGTTACACAATAGATTCAAAGCACGTATTGCCTGAATCCAAGGACTTTTTTTTTTCCGCTAGAAGTAAATGAGAGGTTACAAATCACCAGTTAGTAAAATCCCACCTTCGGCATTACCATTAGTAGGACCTATACGGAGACCATAAAATCAAGGAATTTATAGAAATATAATACAGGGACGACTAGAAATGTCCCAAACTAACTCTCTAGCTATGAAGTTTGGACAGAATATCCAAGACTCTAATCTACATTCAGTTTCCGCCCATTTAGCCTAGCCATCTGCAACAATGTTAGCCTCTCTAAAGCAATGGGTGACTCAAGATATATACCTGAATCCAAGGATCAAAATTTAGCCAAACCGTCTACAAGTAAACGACAGCGCCCTCTTGAATAGGGAGTCAACAATGTTGTTTTGCTCACTGGAAAAAAATTGGAAAATACAACTTACAAAGTAAGGTTTTAGATACACAATATCATATGGGATCAAAATGCAATGGTATGGTGGTGTAATTGGCATCTCTATCCAATAATCCACTACCTATTGACAATCTGATTCTCAAAGCAATCACTTGACTCCTTCATTAATAGCTATTAAAAGCCCACTCGAATTGCAAAAGCTTTTCACATAATCAACAAAGCAAATGAGTAGGGTTCAAATATTGCAAATAGAGGAACCCCAAGATGATCTCGATAGATATACCCTAGTCCAACAATTTGTCCGACTTGAAACATGCATCAGTATTTATCTTATAGAGATGTGGAGGTGGTAGAGTCCATAGCTGTATAACCTTCCTTCTAACTTCGCTATTCTGACTTGCACTACATTGTAAAGTTGGTGAAAATTTCTGTAGGTAACTTTGATAGCTATGTTCAGCATACCCAATGTAAAACCTGCACTCTACTAACCTGGTCTAACATGGGTTAATGTGTCATGACAGGTCTTCCAATCATAACTAGGCCAGAAGAGACGGTTGGATGACAGGCCAGACATTTAAGGTACAAAACTGACAACTTTAACTTTGTCCGTTGTGACTGGTTAAGGTTATCCGGTCTCACGTATTGTGCTACCAGACACGTGACTAGACAAGCATAAAATCAACTCCGAGAATAGGAAAGTTTTCTAGTTTGTTTAGACTACTCTCCTAAATAGGAGAGGACTCTAATTAGGAGGTTATCCCTCTATATAAACTTTGTTTTCCACTTCCTCTCACTCTTTAGACCAACTACAAACCCTAGAAATTGAAAGGGGATCTAAGAGAGAAGCTGTGGAAGAAGAAGAGAGGCTGTGGAGAGGAAGACTTCATTGTCAATTTTTTATCAACATCGTCGAGAAACTAACTGTAAGATCTTCATCATTATATTTAGATTTGTATGAGTAAGAAGTTGCGATTCACAGTCATCGAAGATTGATTGAGGAATTTCAACAAAGTATGAATTGTGTTGTTGAATGGTTCAACAAGGAATTAACGACATGTATATGTGTGAAACTAAGGACATAAACCCTAAATCAATATGTTCTCGACCATAAAATGGTGTAGGATGAACCCTAGAAAGACTTGAAAGATCAACTCTGAGGAAAACACAGACAAGAGAACAACCTGGAGGTTGTCCGGTCTGGTTGATCGGTCGCACCTAGAGTAAGACTGGTGACAGATCCGGAGACTCTAGGAAAGTGTCTCAGAGTTGTTTGGATTGATGTCCGATAAGACAATATACCACACTGGACATGCGATCGGATAATGTCTAGAGTGACTGTTTGCCTGTCCGGACAATGAATCCGATCAATGTAACTTTGTTAGATTTAAGCCTAATTAAAACCTAATGTTTGTCTAGGGTTCATAATCAATTCAAGCTAGATTCTAAGGTATTGAGGAAGATCAACATTACTCAACAGGTGAGGGACAAGACCCTAAACTGATTAGTTAATAACAAACTACTTTGTATGATTGATGTCTATTTGTAATATACATATAACATATCATCCAATATCTATTATTTACTGTTCATGTATATTATTTATTCTTGCTATGATGTGATTGAGGATAGGCATGTGATTGTGTGTGGTTGGTGTATTGAGTGGAGAGAAATTGGAGCCTTCAACCATTCACCGCACTAACATCGTCGTATCGCCATTACCTTAGGGTGCTTAGTATGTGGCAGGGTATCGGGGGATTACTAATGGTATTGGCCATAGCCTTACTGTTAGACTCTAGCTCTATCTCTGTTCGTATTGAAGGATGTTAGGGTAGGGCCATGGATACATTTTATCAACATCTAGGATTGGTTAGTGATGAACCCAGTTTGTAAGACCTCGCCAGTAGGGACATATGTACTGGTATAGGATAGGGTATCATAGCGGGTACTGACGGTTTAGTTATAGTCTGCCATTAGGCTCTAGCTCTATCTCTATCTCTATCTTATAGTGAGTGTTGTGGGGCGACAACGATTTTGATTGGAGCTTGACCATTGGGTGTCTTCATACTCTTGTGTATAGAGGTGTAGTGGTAGCCTATCTTTACCATAGCACATTGTAAACTTTACCAGACCCAATGATTGAATGCTACATCCTGTACATTGCTTGCTGCATGTTTTGTTTCTCATTGAGCTAAGTTGTAAGCTTACCCCAATATACGTTTTCTTTTTAGTTTCTGGTGATGTAGGTGATACTATGGATGACTACATTAATGCACCTTCTGTTGGAAGAGTAGCAACTATGGATGTGCAGACGATAGAGCACGAGCATGACTCGTCATGTGAGTATCTCTATTGTGTTTACCATTAGGGTTTATTTTCATATTTGGATTATGAACTTGTAATGAAATATTTATTTATGTTTTGGTCATTGAGTTAATTGGATTAATTATTATTTATCACAGTAGTTCTCAGTTCATTAATAAAGACTTTCGCTGATTATTTATTTATTCTGATTACGGTTCAATGTATGGCTTGATCATTGGTATGGTTCTTCAGTAATCTTGGCTTGAGCCATTGATTCATTGACGGTTCATTCACACTTTTGGTTCGACAATCATTAGGATGGGACACCTAATGATGTCCAGAGGAGTATTAGTCCACCAAGCATAATCATTCTTGGAAAGCCATAAATGCCAACAAATGCCAGAACAAATAGTCATGATCTCATGGCTTCGTTGTTTGCCTATAGGAAGAAATGATGTCCATCCGTATATCCATTCATGAATAAGAGGAGATAGGGAATCCAGTACTATAGGAAGAAATGATTTCCATCCATAAATCCATTCATGAATAAGAGGAGATAGCGAATCCAGTACTTTATAGTTCAGAGTGCTTCTAAACCAAACAAACCTTGTGAACAGACAATCAAATAAAATGTGGGAAATCGTTACCTTCGCTGATCCACACCTCATACACATGTTATCCACAATATGTTACTCTTACGAACTAAACCAGAAGCACATGCACATCAAAGAAATGATTGAAGCTTTGGCAATGTTGGACAACTCCAAATCCTTTTCAAACTAAACCTGGAATATGTGGTGTGAAAGCGTATGATGACATAGGTTTCTGAGCATGGTTCTCCACATCGATATTAGATAGCAAGTGATAAGATGTCTTAACTGAAAACTTGTCATTCCAATTAGCTCTCCAAACCAGATGGTCCTCACATGGAAATAAAGGCAATTGAATTTTAAGAGTTTTGTGCACTTTAGTTTGTGAGAATAATTCAATCAAAACAGTCACTTTCCATCACCTAGTATAATGGTCAATTAATGTGAGACAATGTTAAATGGAAAAGTTGGCGGGGGAGTAGAATTAACCAAAAAGCCCGGAAGAGTTGGAATCCAATTATCCTTCCAAATATGAATTTGATCAACTTGTCCAATTTTCCAAAGAAGGCCTTTAACTAAAACATTTTGGCCTTCAATAATACTACCCTAAACCCAAATTGGTTGGTTCCCAGTAGTGGCAGACATAAAAAGCAGATTGGGAAAATAGATAGATTTTATAAATTTTTCTCAAAGGGAGGATGGTTCCATTATCAAAGTTAGTGTCATTGATTCCTATAACGCACACTCGTTTTGCCATCATGAAAACTACAATATGCAAGGGATAGTTTTGGTATTTTCATGGAGAGGGGATTTTAGGATTTTGTAAAATCAAATGGTTTAGAAATTCGGTGACAAGGCTAGTTGCCATATATACTTTGGTGAAAACTAATTTTCCCTTATTGACACCTCTCAAGGTGTCAAATAAATTGGAACTCCTTTTTCTTACACCAAACCAATTGGGTGGTTGGATATATTGAATCTTTCAAAGGGTAAAATAAGGATTTTATATATGAGAACTTATACTGGATCACATGTCAATAGGGTCTATTCATAAAATCAAGAAGACTCCTCTGTGGGCATGAGGAGTTTCTTGTGGTTCCCATTTTTTGCCTCTTCAAATAATTGGTTGACACTCTGCCTCAAGGTTTGAGGCATCTGGTCAAGCCGGCTTCACTTGTCCAGTGATAAGATAATGGCAGACGAGCCTTGTGAGAGTGCAACTTTGAGATTAGTTGCAATGGCATGGTTAGGGATGGAGACATCTCTAAGATCTTCATAGCACTTTATCATAATCCTAGTGTAAGACCCATTCCAAAATCTTCACAATTCAGATCTCTCCGTATCGAGTCTTACTGTGCCAACCCTTGGCACACTGTCTAGTGATCCTACATATGATTGGTCAGTCCCTTGGGTCACATAGGAGTATTAGACCAGATGGGAGGGGATACTTGAAGTCTAGGAGGCAACACCATCCAATTGGGCCCATGAAACTAGACCTAGATAAGCTTTAAGTTCAATTGGAGGCATGTATCGGAGGTATGTTTTGCCGCTTAACTTTTACAAGTTGAAAAAGAGTAGGACACTCTCTCTCCATGAGTCCTATAAAAGGGAGGGCTCACTCTCCTTTTTCCCTCTTGCTGAACCATGGGAGAGTGAGAGTGAGTGGTTTGAGATTTAAAACTTGGAGCTCAAGCTTTGGAACTCAAGCTCAAGTATTGTTCTCTTGAGGTAAGGTTCTCATCCCTTCTTCTCCTTCCATTCTTGTAGGGATGTGAGCTAGAGACTATGGTGGAACTCCACCATTGATGGCCTCCATTAATAAAGACCGAAAATTGACATACTGACCTAGGTTACCACCTTCTCCATGAAGGGAGATGATGTTGGGGTCTATATGACCTCCATTGTCCTCAATAATGGTTGCTAATAGTTTTCCACCACTTTAGAGTAGAGAAATCCATGGTAGGAAACTTCCCCAAAGGAGAAACCCTCTTTGGTTCGTGTTTGGCTTCTGGGCCCGAATTGGTAGCATGAAATGGTAGATTAGTAGTAGCTCTAATACCAATTGCATCATGACTAGTCTACTGCTAGGGCAAATAAATTAAGCCATTAGACCCGGAATATCCGGTGCCACCCTAACCGTATCGAAAGAATGAGCCACCTGGTGTGTCACACCTGTTATGTACATGGCACTGTTTGGCCATGCCTCCAAGAATGCTTAACTCTAAGTGTAGCCACTGCCAGATGATCAATCAACCGGCTCATCATTTGAATGACCTACTAGAGTTCCATTACTATAAACAGTATATGAAGTGGATGACCAACTGGATAACCATTCATCCGATCAGTCTTCTAGTTCATTATACATAAGAATTAGCTAAGTGTTAATCGGCATCACGTACCAATGGAATGCATAATTGGTTTCATTTGCCGGTTCAACTAGTATTGACTTATAAGCCTAGAAATGATTAAGAAGACTATCCTTTCTATTTTTAGATTATCTTGGGACCCATGCATGGACTCTAGGACTTGTCTATGTTGGTTTGAAAGATTCTCACCAACCTAATAAAGTTTATTTAATTAAATTAGGTTAAACACCGTAGGTAGTGAATGGAGCATTCAGTAGGCTTCAAGGTTCAGCAGCACCTCTGGTGTTTATTGGTGAGGGGTTGGGTCACGTAGAGTTTGAGCATGTGTTTGATGGTTGTTATGGTTTTTTTTTTATAACATGTCATCCAATGAATTATATATAATTGTTTATGCATTTATATTTTAACAATAACTATGTATATTGATTGTTGTATGATGGACATGTAGCATGCGGGGAACAATACACGGGCCATGTGGATAGAGTTTGTGACCTTGGTAGAGACACGACGAACCATGGGAGAGGGGATCCAGGGTTCTCTGCAAGGAGTGGTTGTTGATGTTGTTGTTGTGTACATAACCATGTATGATGGTGCATGTGACGTATGGGAGTACGGCCATGCATACCATGTTGGTGTGTCAGTGTTTTAGTGAAGACATGGTGAACCATGTGAGTGGGGATCCAGGGTTCTTCGTTGGGATGCCACCCACGTATGGTGGTTCATGTAACGAGTGACCTCATGAATCAAGTTGGGAGTGACTGTACCTTAGTGGAGGCACAACGAACCATGAGAGTGGGGAGTTGGGGTCCTCTGCTAGGTGCAGGTTGGAAAAGACCATGTATGATGGGCATGTAGAGTATGGGTGTCACACCCTAATTCTGGACTAACCAGTAGTATGATGAACCATCACTAGAACCAATGATTCAAACCAAGATCTCGTATAGGTCGTACCCATAATATTAAACCAAACACATTCCACAATAATAATCAGAGATAATAATTAAATAACGAAAGTCTTTATTAATAATGAACTGAGGTCTAACAGTGATAAATAAATAATTAAATTCAATTATCCCCAAACTACTCAAGACATAACATAAATTAATCCATTACATGTTCCAATATCCAAATATAGCTAAATTAACCAAAAACACATTGGTTCCACTCGCATGACGGATCATGTGCTTCCTCCATAGCTTCCACGTCTATAGCCGCCACGTGTCCATACATCGGCACATTCATATGATCTTCCACAATAAGACCTGCATCATCAACTAAAAATATTCCATGTTGAAAGGGTGAGCATATATTACGGCTCAGTGAGCAAACAAAACAATGCATAAACATATGCATGCATTCAATTCATATATTGAGTCTGGTTTTAAGTTTGCAACTGTGCTATAGAAAGGATTGGCGGCCACCACATCTCTATACATGAGTGTGTGAATCCGCCCAATGGATCAAACACCATTGCAGTCCCACATGCACCCACCATGGAATAGAGATAGAGCTAAAGTGCCCGTACCATACACCGCCAATACTTCCCGTGATTCCCTATCCATTCCAACACGTAACCCCTGCTAGCGAGGGCTTACAAACTATGTTCGCAACTAACCAATCCTAATGCCATCCAAATGTATCCAAGGCCTCACCCCAGCATCCCTCAATACATCCAAAGAGATAGAACTAAGGCCCCCCGACAGAGTCAAAGACCACACGGTCCGAGACCACCTCCCCTGATACCCTACAACGTAATAGTTCTGCTAAGGTAATGGCGATACGACGATTTCAATGTGAAGCATGGTTTAAGGCTCAAACATCCTTCCCCACACAGCACAACAACCACACTCACAAACACATGCCTATTTCTATCATCATCCACAATAAGATATAAAATAATAAAATAAATATGCATGAACAAGAATAGCAGTATTATTGGATGACATGTGAGATGCACATTACAAGCATATAATCATTCATGGCATTGGACTCAATAAAATAAAAGTAGTTTATTATTATCCAATTAGTTTAAGTCTTGTTCCCTCACTTGTTAATGATATTTGATCTCCTTCCAAGCCTTGCAAATCTCTTTGAATCAATTTAAGAACCTAAGAATTATATGGATTTAAGTTAGGATTCATGTGTAACAAGTTACAGTAGTCAAAAGTCGAAACAGACCACTGATAGGTGACTAATTGATCTTGTGATCGCATGTCTGTGTCGACCATACCACGTACGGTTGACCCCCTATGGTCGCACTATATGCGGCCGCATCTACGACGTTTCTTGGGATTTTCCCGAATGGTTGTGGTCGACTCTATGATCACCTTATGGTTGACCATTGCTGTGACCATACGAGTTTGGTATGATTTTTACTTCCAATACGAGTTCCTCCTCTTGGCTCATCAATGGGGTTCTCCCTAATGATCATTCTATGGCCATAAATCTTAGTTTTTATCAGACTAAGTACTCTAACCCATTCTCCATGATCCCCTTTGAGATTTGCTTAGAAAATCCCATAGCTGAATCCTTACATTGGGTTTGGTATCACAATTTGCATTAGAAATTCCTACTCAAGGTATTATATGGCTACCAAGACAAGGTTAATACCTTACTTGTTGTAGAGAGTCTACAAAACTCCTTTTCTTAGCCTTCTTCTCCAAATCTCCTTATCCTTCTCTTCCTCTCTCTTTCTCTCTTAGGTTTTAGGGTTTGATAATGATTCAAAAGAGTGAAAAAGGGTTGAGGGACGTCGCCTATATAGAGAAAAACTCTCTATATAAAGCACTCTAACAATAGGAAAGAGACTCCCCTTTGATTTAGAAAGTTTTAAATTTTAGAGTTTGATCTGGGTACGTGTGGTCGGACGTGAGGTTGCAAAATCAGTCGACCACTAGTTTTAGAAGTATCTACCACATGTCTCATATTGACTGGTCTTATTTTCTCATCGTATGGTCGACCATACTAACTTAGGTAGTCGACCATACACTTAAATTTAAGTATTTTTGAGTTGATTCTCTTACCTGGTGTTGTGGTTTCTTTACATGGTTGGTCCACTCGATCTGGCTATGATGGGAAGACCTGACACGACACGGTTAGACCGAATTAGTGGTGTGCGGGTCTTACAATGGGAGTACAATACATGTGACACGGTCAGTCCATGGGAGTGGATTGAAGATTCCTACTGGAGTATAGATTTACTTACTATGTGCGCATGCCATGATAATTGATTGATTGTTTGGATATGATTGTGTGGGGTATATGATCATGTAATGTGTGGGGGCATGATACATGACCATATGTCTGATTGCACCTTAGTGGGGACACAGTCAATCCATGGGAGTGGAACGAGGATCTCTGTTGGGATGTAACCCTATTAATAACATGCTCATGCATCAACTTGGTCAAGTTGATTTATACTTTAGCGAGGGGAATATAATCTAGGAGGTGGGGTACGAAATACTCAGGGGGTGGGGATAGGTATAAATCATGCAAGCGGTGGGGTATGAAGCACTCAGACAGTGGGGTACGGGTGTATATGCTCAGGTGGTGGGGTACGGGACAATTGCTCAGGCGGTGGGGTACAGGGAAGATCCTCACTAGGGTACAGATCGACCATGATTTGCATACACACTTGTATGACACTCACAATTACTTTTTTATTTACTTCTATACTGCATTCATAAATTATTGCCTAGGATTGCATTGGATACTTGAATTCTCGTTGAGCTGGGATGTAAGCTCATCCCTTGATATCGAATCTTTTTAGCTTTGTTTGCAGGTACCACTACTATTGATGCAGCTATGGATCCCATTATTGCTAAGGATACTTCTCTTGGTGGGGTTCCTCTCTGTGATCATGTCAAGGTTTGTACCTATAGGGACTGCATCTACAGGACTTGAGTTAGTTCCTTGATTCTATTGATTTTGCTATTTATGGACAGATGATGGTCTGGTCTATCCATAGGAACCTATTCGGATTTACTCTGGTTATGTAATATGGGATGTATGTAGTACTTTAGACACTGTGAAACAACTGTAATAGATAACAGACTTATGTTATTAAAGTATTATTAGTTGGTATCTGATTCTTATTTATGATTTTTCTATAATTATTATTATTATCTACTGTTGATTATGATGGATATTGTGTATGTAGATTGTGGGGTTTGCTGGTAGTTCATTTTGGTTGTCGGTCACTGAAAGATTCGGGTTGTCTCTTGGATGACTTGGATATCACGCCCGATTCCCCAGAATGGACTGTGACACCTAGGATCTGGGCAGATAAGAAGATACGACCATCAATTCTGATGGCATTTATATGTAAATTTATGGAATGAATTTTCGTACTCTTATAGGCATCTACAATCTTTAAACTACGAATCGTTACAACAAATTGTGTTGCATCTTTCTTATGTTTCCTGTTTTGATCTCCAAAGACGCAAGAAGAAAAATTCAAGAAAGACATGACAACAATTTATTATCTTTGACTAGCAAAAACCAAAAACCTTGAAGAATAATTTGGCAGATATTGAGAGAAAAAGATGAGCACTATGGTGATGAAAGATACAGAGAATCAAACATTGGTCATTATATTCTCATTTTTCGTTAAATTTTCATTTTCCACTGAAACTAATCGTTGTCGGTGGGACTGCAATTCCATCATATGAGTTCTTCATTCCCATGTCTTCCACAAAGAAAAATTATTGGATAATATCCTAGTGGGTTCAATTAATTGTCAGGCTCATTGACTAGTGGGAGTCTGTCACTAAGTTGATCATTTTGGTCTAGTTCGTCATAGGATAATGAGATAAGCAAACCTTATTCAATGCGAGACTGATTAGGGTTTGTGGCAGTATTATAAATACTAGGTCATGAGTCCCTACAACCCAAGTTTCTTTTCTCTCTCTGCACCCATAAGCACTGAGAAGCATGTGGAAACCTCTGTGGGCTGTGGAAGACTATGATTAAAGCTTCTAGTTAAATGGTAGTAATCAATCTCCAGCGTACAGGTATGTCTTTACAATTGTGGTTTCCATTATATCTCCATTGTGTTCTAGATCTCTGTATGGGTTATAAGGATTGATATAAAACCATATAAATGTGAAAAGTCTAACTATAAGACCCGCACCTGGAATCCCTTACTAACCCAGATTTCCTTCTGTACCAGGTCTTTCTACACCGACGGATGGGTACCCAATACGGACTCGATGGATGCATCCTAGTCCTAGGTAAGTCACTATCCAAACCTAGTGAATTAAGTGTTATGGTGGGCCCTAAATGGCCCAATATGCTTCCCAATGCACCAGGGCCAATGAGCTGACCAAAGAGCCATATTTTGGCTTAACTGGATGCTTTGTCGGATGATGCATCACCCGATTGTCAGTTTCCGGGTCGGGCCTGAGAGTTACTCTCTCTCTCTCCCCTCGGGATTTTATAAATAAGGATTCCCAACTCCTTATTTCCCTCTTCTTGGACCTTGAGTGTGAGAGAGTGTTTGAAGAGGAAGACTTGGAGCTTAAGCTTAAAGCTTAAACCCTAGTCTTCCCCATTGGAGGTAAGTACCAATCGTCTTCTCCCCTTCTTTGTGGTGATAAATGCAAGACCTAAAGGGGTGGTTACACTACCATTAATGAAGACCAACCAAAACCTAGAAAATTAGGTTAATCTACCAACCTCCATGAATGTAGTTATAATGAGGCATTGAAGGACCTCATTTGATGTATTAATGATGGGAAAGTGTTTCCCACCATCTAAGTAAAGGTAGGCTTAATGGGAAGTTAAAACTCCCCAAAAATGGAGGCCAACCTTGTTTCGTGCTTGGTTTCTGGGCATGAATCGGAGGACTCAACCGGAGGCTTGGTCATGGCCCTGCCTTTGGATAATGTGAGGCCCTCCCTTCACTAGGGCTAATGCCTTGGTGGGAAATAATAATGTGTTTCCCACCAACTAAGTAAAGGTAGGCTTAATGGGAAGTTAAAACTCCCCAAAAATGGAGACCAACCTTGGTTCGTGCTTGGTTTCTGGGCATGAATCGGAGGACTCAACCGGAGGCTTGGTCATGGCCCTGCCTTTGGATAATGTGAGGCCCTCCCTTCACCAGGGCTAATGCCTTGGTGGGAAATGGTCTAAGTGATAATCGGAGGATCCCAATCGGAGACTCCTAATCGGGGGCATGATCCTCCGGGTGACCACCTCCGGGTATATTATGGATCTGATTGATCCTGGACCTTTAGATAGGTTTAAGAATAAACCAGGGACCGTACCGGATGGAACACCACCCAGAAGAGCCTCCAGATGACCCTCTGGAAGTCCCCTGTATAACAAGGTATATATCCAGATAATAGGCCAGATGATTGGTCATCCGATTCTACCTTTTGGTTTAGGATAGAATAGAAAATCCTCTAAGTGTTAACTGGATGGTAATTCTAGATGGTATACCACCGGGATGTACCATCCTCTTCTAACACTGTTAGTTAGCATGCCTAGCTAGGACCATTGGGGACCCGGTGGGTTCCCAGCTTATCTCAGACACCTTGGACTTGTCCATACTGGTTAAAAGATATACAACCAATCTAATGAAGCTATCTAATTAATTAAGTAAATCTACACAGGTAAGGAAGAAGGCTTCTGCCAGCTTTAGGCTACAACAGCACTTGTAGTACTATCAGGTGAGGGGTCAGGTCCATACTAATTAGGGCATATGTAACTGTGAGGACAATGAGTGATGATCTTCCTCGGGATTAAAAAAATGTATCAATGGAGATCAATTATTCGGTTGGAGTTGCCACCTATATTAAGGTTTAGGACCTATAAAAATCTAGCCTCATCATGAGGTAAGACTTCTATTGACTCATGACCCAATGTATTATTTCTTTGGTCTGCAAGAGATCGAATAAGTATTCAAGGTACAGTTATGTAAAGGTGTTAGGCACCCAAATCGTCCGATCAATATCGACCTCCTATACTTTCCTTAGACTCTAATTCTAATTATGTTTGGTCACCTGGATGGCTAGGGTTCAATGGGGGATGTCCTAAACAAAGTTGCTAAGTTCTGCTAACCTAGGGTTTAGACAAATATGTCTTAAAGCGAATAAACAAGCAATCTAATGTACAGTGCTATACAGTGAACCAAACCAAATGATGGTTCGATCTTAGACTGAATCTGAGATGTCCATCTCAAACTGCCTAAGTATTCCAATCCTAGAAATCAAGTCCAAAACGTAGTTCGAATGGATTTTGTAATTAATGATTATGGAAGTAGTTTATGCATGTGCTTCAATTAGATTCTTTGTTTTAGTTGAAGTTTATGCTGGATGAATGGTTGATGGGGGGCTTTGTACCATATTTGGGACTCCCAAATTGT
The DNA here is from genome assembly GCA_028583415.1 of Protea cynaroides. Classification (NCBI taxonomy): domain Eukaryota; kingdom Viridiplantae; phylum Streptophyta; class Magnoliopsida; order Proteales; family Proteaceae; genus Protea; species Protea cynaroides. The sequence goes on along the minus strand of CM053271.1, from coordinate 65,722,135 downwards.
AAGACCCTTGTCAAACTAACCCGGTCTTACCACCTTGAACCAGGTTTACCCATCATGGTCGAGTCAAGTGGACCAAGGGCGTGATGGAGATCGAGATCCCAGGTATAAAATCGACCCAAAAACACTTAATTTTAGGGGAGGGTCGCATACCCAACCAAGTAGGGTCGGACCTCCCAAAACAGAATGTCAGACCCTCAGATTTTAAGGGAGGGTCGGACAGCTTAAGACCCTAGGGTCGACGGGATCATCGACCCTCCCATCGACCCTCGATTTCTGACGAATATAGAAATTAGGAAATTTCTATATTTTTCGATTGAGATTCCTTCCAAATCTCAATGGGACTTATTTAGGATGTTTCTAGTCTATTTAAAGGACGTCCCTAAGCCACTTTCACTCTTTTCACAACCCTAATTGAATTGAGAGAAAGAGAGAAGAAGGAAAAGAGGAAGAACGGGGACAAGGAGGAAGACTTAGCAAAAAGGAGAAGAGTTACAGAGAAAGATTAAGCTTCTCAGGTATGGATACTAATTCTATGAGTTTCTACAGACCTTAGGGTAGCTAATGATGAGAATGTGATCTCAGAGAGACCCAAACCATCCATCCATGGTTAGGTTTTCATGGAAAACCATAGGAGGATGCACGAAAACTATTTAGATGGATTATACATGGTTCTAGACCATGGAATGACTGTTGAATGAATGTAGGAAGCAAGCCATAGGACCCCAAACACGAAGAGTGGATTTAAAAGTGGAAATTGGACCAGAGTGCATCGAGGGTCGCACCGAGGGTCGATAGACCATCCGACCCTAGGTGTTTCTGACCATCGACCCTCAGCATTCGGGAAGTCCAGAAAGAGGGGAGGGTCGATAGACCCATCGACCCTAGCATCGACCCTAGCATCGACCCTCAGTTGACAGAATGGTTTTAAATTCTGAATTAATTCTAATTAAATTCTATCGACTTTGTTAGGTTTGCTAGCAATATAATAACGTTATAACGGTGATTCTAAAGCTTGGAAAAATATCTTCTAGCAAGCTAAAGTGAGGAACCTTTACTCCAAACTAAATTGGTTAATAATAAACTGTTTTCTATTTTTGAGTCCTATGCTATGCTTGATTCTATGCGAATATTTCTATTACTTGTTCATGCATATTTACTTTGTTGTTTATAACAGGATGATGATGATGATGATAGGAATAGGCATGTGCTTGTATTTGTGTGGTTGATGTGCTTGATGCGAGCGAGTATCAGGGGGGGTGTGATGAGAACGTCAATAAACGTTAACCTTTGGCGGGTCTCAGCACTTTAGCTCTATCTCTAACTCAAGTCTTGTGCATTGACATCGTCGTATCGCCATTACCTTAGCAGAACTATTATGTCGTAAAAGTATCCGGGGAGGTGGTCTCGGTCCTTGTAGTCTCTGACTCTACCGGGGGGCCTTAGCTCTATCTCTATGGGCATTCTGAGGGATGCTGGGGTGAGGCCTTGGATACACTATTTGGCATTAGGATTGGTTAGTTGCGAGCCCAGTTTGCAAGCCCTCGCTAACAGGGGCTTACGTGTTGGTATAGCATTATATAGCAATAAACGTTAACCTTTGTTGTATAATGTTATGGTAGGGTGGATGGGGACGACGATAAACGTTAACCTTCGGGCGGGCTTCCACACCCTGTGTATAGAGGCGGTGTCAATAAACGTTAACCTTTGGCCACCCAACCTTTCTATTGCGCATTGCAAACTATAAACCAGACCAAAGTTATAAATTGATTTTTTTCATGCATATGTATTGTTGCATTGTTTTGGCTACTCACTGAGCCGTGTTGTGTGCTCACCCCTCGACGTCGAATATTTTTAGTTGATGATGCAGGTTACACAGTCGAAGATTATATGAACGCGTCTGCGTACGAGAATATCGCAGCAATGGAAGATGGAGCTGAAGAGTATATACATGACACCTCTTGCGAGTGTGACTCATGTGTATTTGATTAGCTATTTTATAGGTTTCTTTGGATTTATAAAGACTTGTATTTGATATTTACATAAGTATGTCTCAGTTGGAAACAGAATAATTTACTATTTAATTAATGGTATCATCTTAGTTCTCAGTTCATTTATTTATAAACTTTTCGCTATTGTGTATTACTCTGATTATGATTATGGATGTGTGGGAGTTTGGATATCGCGGGGGTAGCCTATTCGAGATCCTGGTTAAACCGTTGGTTTATTAGCGGTTCATCACACCATTTTGAACAGTGCAGAATTGAGGTGTGACAACTTGGTATCAGAGCTACTCAGGCCTCGCCCGCCGAACTGACACACATTCAAGACCATTGTGAACTGAGATAGGATAAATTAAAATCATTAATACAAACACACTGTAAGCACAAGTGATGATTGAAACCAAATTAAAAAGAGAATAATGCATCTATTAGAGGGAAAACCAGTTACATACAATGAGTGAGAGAAACAAAACGTATATACATCGCTAAAGCAGAGTGCAGTCCACAACCCGGACAGTTACTCTGTAGTACAAGAAAAGTAAAGTACAAATCAAGAAGCTGGAGGCGAAGGAGGAGGCAGTGCCTCACGATCTCTGTCATAGTCCTCAGCATAGACCCTAGCCAACCAGGCCACCTGGGTCTGGGTCATCTGGAGACTAGTTGTGAGACCGGCTATCCTCTGATCGCTGCGCTGCACCTCTAGGAGCTCTCCCATCCGGCGTCCGATGCGTGCTTAGCAGCCAACAGCTCATCCATCCTCGAGATCAGATCTGTGCTGAGCATCCCTGATCTCCTGCAGCATCTCCATCATGGCTGAAGGTGGAAGTGAAGGATTAGCCGAGTGAGAAGGACCAGCCTCAGGTGCAGGAGCCGCCGCAGAAGATGTACCAACTCCAGCCGCATGTGTGGGTGATGGCGATGGTATCGCGTTGACATCCATATACATACAATCGTCATCATCGACCGGATCCCCCACGAGCCCCTAGCAGCAGCCTCAGCATCAGCCATCTCGACCCGAGTGTGAGGGCGCACCATCGCATTCCTCTCCTCATCGCTAACCTCAGCATCTCGCAGCCCCATCTTACAGATAGCCTCCCAATCTAGAGGCGACGAGAAGGTCTTCTCCTGGATCTTCTCATCTACCAGATCCACCCCCAGACGGGTCAGTAGCACCTTTTATCATACGTCCATAGGGTAGATTACCCCTATGACCGGACAATGTGGCACTAATCATCGTTCGCATGATGATGTAAGGAAGGCAGACCGGCCGACGAGTGCAGATGCAGTAGATCAAGAACTGGGTCAGCTGAGACACCCTCTCATAGTGCCCACTCTGCGGGATCAGATTATGCTGGATAATCTTGCAGAAAACCCGTGGAGCAAGATGCAAGTAGCAAGCTCTCATCTGCCATCTATCGGGATGGAGCAACTGGTTGTCGATCTCTGCCCTCATCTCCATCTCAACAAACTGTGGCTCTCCCGACGCATAGTACACCATGGGGCCACCAAAGGGAATGCCCAACAGGTCGGCCAGCTGCCGATAATCAAAGGAGATGTGCACCCCTTTGACGTAACTAGTGATGCGCAACTCCTGACCACGCTCGACATCATTGTAATTCCCCACCACCTGAAGATTACAATAGAACTGGCGCACCAAATCTGGACAGGTGCACGCGTCGTATGTGATGACAGGGAGCCACCCCATATCACCAAATGCTCCCTCTACATTGAACAAGGCTAGCTCCGCCAAGTTCACTATGCGACCCCTTCCACTTTCTTACTGGCATAGTCAGCATACTGTGCCTCGGCTTCATTCGAACGGAAGCGAAGTGGATCACGCAATCTTGGCACTTTGATACGGGCCATAGTATCTGCAAAATAAGAAGGAGAAAAGAAACAAGGAGTTAATAGGATAAAAATATGAAAATTTAAAATAGAGCCCCATTTCTCACCATATAAGTGGGCATGAGAACTTACGTAGGTTAAAACATATCCTACAACCCACATGCAGTAGGAAATTTTAACTGACGATGTCCAATTTGAAGAAATACAAGAAAAATCGAAAATGTCGACAAATTAGGGCAAAAAGAGAAAATTTTAAGTTTCTCGATAACCAACTGATGAAACTCAAAAATTTTTAAGGGCTTTCGTTCCTCAAGACCCCAATAACAAAAGCCCCCAATAAAAATCGAATTTTTACGGTTGGAAAAAGTTTAATTTGGAAAATACGAGCTAAATGGGCAAAAACCTAGAAAAGAAAACCTAAAAACAGGTAAAGGTGAGAGGATATACCTGTAGGGATGACGTGGACGTCGAAACCCAGAGTTAAACCGACCAAGAACAGTGGAGTAGCACTGTAGCAACTCAAAGAGTGGAGGCGAGTCGAAACGGAGGAAGAATAGTGAGAAATAACCCAAAATCGGATCTTAAAAATCTGATTTTTGGTCCGAGGGTCGGACAATTCGACTGGCACCATCGACCCTCGGCACTCGGGAATCTGACAGAAAATCGAGGGTCGGACTGAGGGTCGGACACCCATCGACCCTCCCATCGACCCTCAGCTCTCGAGAAGAACAGGTCATTCCCAGGGTCGAATACCCAGGGTCGGACCTACCAGCGACCCTCACCATCGACCCTGCATAGAAAAGACAGTATTTTTTTTATAAAATGAGTTAGAAATTGAAATTTCTTATCGGTTAGTGTGCCTACATGAGATATAAATGAATTCTAACCTAGCTTGATGAATTTTCAGGCACAGACAATCACCGAAAGGAATTATGTCTGGCCGTAGAGTTACCCGACAGACCCGAAATACAGTCCCACCACTACCACCAGTGGAGGAGACTAGTCAAGAGAATAACCATGCACAGGGTAATCCAGAACTAGCAGGCCCTACAAATTTTCCACCTCCACTACCGGAGCTAGCAACTGTGGTTATGAATCTGGCACAACAGCTACAGCAAATGCAATGCGCACAAGCTCAAATGCAGGTTGCAATGGGAGTTATGTTTCAAGCCACTCAGGCTGCAACCATGCACACTGGGCAAGCTAGTGCAGCACCAGTGGGTAATCACCCAGCTCAACAAACACCGCAACAACTGGCTGCACCAATTCCAGAGCAAGTCCTAGAAGCAGCCCAAGGGAACTATCAGTATCCACACTATATGTTTGGGGCAAACCCCCAAAACCAACTGGATCACTCCCGACTAGTAGAGAGATTTTTGAAAATGAAACCGAGAGAATTCAACGGAAGCCATCTGATCCACTGTGGCTAGCACACTGGATAGACGAAATGGAAAGGAACTTCCTTATGATGACTATTACTGAGGAAGAGAAAGTACTATGCACCACCTTCATGCTCAAAGGCGACGCACACCATTGGTGGAAATATATAAAGACGTATTTATGGACCAAGCACGCCCTACTGACATGGGCTATATATAAAGAAGCGTTCTTCGAGAAGTATTTCCCAAGGAGCTTCAGAGATTTAATGGAGAAAGAGTTCTTGAGTCTGTACCAGGGACAGATGACCGTAGACGCATATCAACAGCGCTACGAAGAACTTTTTTTCTTCGCACCGACTAGCATGCAAGAAGAATATACAAAAACCTGTAGGTTCGTCGCGGGACTAAGAGAAAGCATAAGAGAAAATGTGCTAGGCTTAGAGAAGAAAATTTACAACGAAGCTGTCCAGATTGCTCGAGTAATTGAATTGAGCCAGAAAGAGAGTTATTTCACTCAAAACAAAGGCATCGAAAGGCCAGCTGGGAATTCGTATAACGGAGGCAATAGTAGGATGTATAAACCTTTTCGCCCTCAGAATTTTGCTACTGCACCAAAGTCTACTTCCGCAGCTCAACCACAGCCAAAGCCAAATTCTGAAGCCCCGAAGTGTTATAACTGCAACTAACCAGGGCATATGGCAAGAGAATTCCCAAAACCCAAGAAGCAGTTACATCAAGGACGGGTATATGCCGTTACATCAGAGGATGCAGCCGCATCGCCCGATGTGGTCACAGGTATGACCGAAACTTTTAAGATTATAATTTCATTGATTGAGCATGTAGACTAAGTAAAAATGGATCACAGGTATTGTACCTATCAATGGCGTACCAGCCAGAGTACTCTTTGATTCAGGAGCTACTCATTCATTTATATCTGTGTCGTTTGGGAAGAAGACCAATTTACCCATCAAAACACTAGACTACAAGTTACTTGTACGGTCACTGATGGGATTTGAAGTGGAATTAGAGAAAGGTTATGGGCCATGTCCAGTTCTCATTGGCGAGAAAACCTTGGATGCAACTTTAATACAACTTGAGATGGCAGACTTCGATGTCATCTTGGGAATGGACTGGTTAGCTCGGCATTCTGCAAATCTGTTATGCGTCGAGAAGAAGCTAACGTTCAAAGACAAAGAAGGAGCAGAATTCAGTTTCTCGGGAACCAAACTTCCCAGGAGACGCAAGCTCATACTCTCAGCATTAAAGGCTAAGAAGTGCCTTGAAAGGGAGCCGTCGGATATCTAGTATCAGTGGTCGACCTAACCAAGGACGCGCCACGAATGGAAGATATTGACGTTGTGCGGGATTACCCAGATGTATTTCCAGAGGAACTACCCGGATTACCGCCCGACCGTGTCACGGAGTTTGTAATAGACCTGATACCTGGAGCCGCACCGGTATCAAAATCACCGTATAAAATGGCTCCTACTGAACTGAAGGAATTAAAAATGAAATTACAAGAACTGCTGGATAAGGGTTATATTAAACCCAGTATATCTCCATGGGGAGCACCGGTGTTGTTCGTAAAGAAGAAGGATGGTAGTGTTCGATTATGTATCGACTATCGAGAGTTGAATAAGCTGACAATCAAGAATCAATATCCACTACCCAGGATCGATGACTTGTTCGATCAGTTACAAGGAGCGAAGGTATTTTCAAAGGTCGATCTTCGATCAGGCTATCATCAGTTGAAGATTAAAGAAGGTGACATTCCGAAGACAGCTTTCAGGACAAGATACGGACATTATGAGTTCTTAGTGATGTCCTTTGGATTAACTAATGCACCGGCAACATTCATGGAACTTATGAACCGAGTTTTCCACGATATGTTGGATACGTCGGTTATAGTATTTATTGATGACATATTGGTATACTCCAAAGACAAGGAAACCCATGTCAAGAACCTAAACGCAGCCCTACAGCGTTTAAGGAAAGAGAAGTTATACGCCAAATTTTCGAAGTGTGAGTTTTGGCTAAGTGAAGTCGCCTTTCTAGGCCATGTAGTATCCGCAGAAGGAATCAAAGTGGACCCCAGTAAGATCGAGGCTATTGTGAAGTGGGAAAAACCAAAGAGTGTTTCAGAAATTAGAAGTTTTCTGGGTCTAGCTGGATATTATCGGAGATTCGTAGAAGACAATTCTTGGATTGCGGTACCTCTCACCAGTTTGACCAAGAAAGGAGAAAAATTTGTATGGACGGATAAGTGTGAAAAGAGTTTTCAAACACTAAAGACCAGATTGATATCCGCCCCAATTTTGACCATTCCCGTTCCAGGACAGACATTTACCTTATACACTGATGCATCGGGATTGGGACTAGGATGTGTGCTTATGCAAGGAGAGCAAGTAATTGCGTATGCCTCGAGACAGTTGAAGGTACATGAGAAAAATTACCCCACTCATGATTTGGAGTTAGCGGCAGTAGTACATGCTGTCAAGATATGGATGCATTACCTATACGGAGAGAAATTCCAAATTAAGTCGGACCATAAAAGTTTCACTTATTTATTTAATCAGAAGGAGTTGAATATGAGACAAAGAAGATGGCTGGAACTATTGAAAGACTATGATTGTGATATCCAGTATCATCCGGGAAAAGCGAATGTAGTAGCAGATGCATTGAGCAGAAAAACAATGATAAAATCTCAAGGAGAAGTTAGCACGACTACGGCAATGTGCACTACCAGGATTGTATTCAATCATGGCAACGAGCAGTATGTGATAGACACAACGGATGGAACAAACAACCAAGGGTTTATTCATCGGTTTTCAAATATGTTCACGGCATTGAAGATTATACCGGATATAGTGGATGAAGTGAAGACAACTATCAAAGTAGATCCTTATCTAAGAACGGTACAAGAAGATATTGAGAAAGGTAGGACTAACCCTGAGTTCACCTTGGACGAAGAAAAAGTATTGAAATACAAAGGAAGAATATGTGTACCCGAAACAGAAAATGTAGACATTAGACACCGATTGATGAAGGAAGCCCACACCACCATCTACTCGATACATCCTGGAAGCACAAAAATGTATCATGATCTAAAGAAACTGTATTGGTGGAGGGGAATGAAAGCAGATGTAGCCTATTCGAGATCCTGGTTGAACCGTTGGTTATTTAACGGTTCATCACACCATTCTGAACAGTGCAGAATTGGGGTGTGACAACTTGGTATAAGAGCCTAAAAGACAGTATTTTTTTATATGAATTAGAAATTGAAATTTCTTATCGGTTAGTGTGCCTACATGAGATATAAATGAATTCTAACCTACCTTGAAGAATTTTCAAGCACCGACAATCACTGAAAGGAATTATGTCTGGCCGTAGAGTTACCCGATAGACCCGAAATACAGTCCCACCACCACCACCAGTGGAGGAGACTAGTCAAGAGAATAACCATGCACAGGGTAATCCAGAACCAGCAGGCCCTACAAATTTGCCACCTCCACCACCGGAGCTAGCAACTGTGGTTATGAATCTGGCACAACAGCTACAGCAAATGCAACACGCACAAGCTCAAATGCAGGTTGCAATGGGAGTTATGTTTCAAGCCACTCAGGCTGCAACCATGCACACTGGGCAAGCTAGTGCAGCACCAGTGGGTAATCACCCAGCTCAACAGACACCTCAACAACCGGCTGCACAAATTCCAGAGCAACTCCCAGAAGCAGCCCAAGGAAACTATCAGTATCCACACTATATGTTTGGGGCAAACCCCCAAAACCAACTGGATCACTCCCGACTAGTAGAGAGATTTTTGAAAATGAAACCGAGAGAATTCAACGACAAGCCGTCTGATCCACTGTGGCCAGCACACTGGATAGACGAAATGGAAAGGAACTTCCTTATGATGACTATTACCGAGGAAGAGAAAGTACTATGCGCCACCTTCATGCTCAAAGGCGACGCACACCATTGGTGGAAATCTACAAAGACGTATTTATTGACCAAACACGCCCTACTGACATGGGCTATATATAAAGAAGCGTTCTTCGAGAAGTATTTCCCAAGGAGCTTCAGAGATTCAATGGAGAAAGAGTTCTTGAGTCTGTACCAGGGACAGATGACCGTAGACGCATATCAACAGCGCTACGAAGAACTGTTTTTCTTCGCACCGGCTAGCATGCAAGAAGAAGATACAAAAACCCGTAGGTTCATCGCGGGACTAAAAGGAAGCATAAGAGAAAATGTGCTGGGCTTAGAAAAGAAAATTTACAATGAAGCTGTCCAAATTGCTCGAGTAATTGAATCGAGCCAGAAAGAGAGTTATTTCACTCAAAACAAAGGCATCAAAAGGCCAGCTGGGAATTCGTATAACGGAGGTAATAATAGGACGTATAAACCTTTTCGCCCTCAGAATTTTGCTACTGCACCAAAGTCTACTTCCGCAACTCAACCACAGCCAAAGCCAAATTCTGAAGCCCCAAAGTGTTATAACTGCAACCAACTAGGGCATATGGCAAGAGAATGCCCAAAACCCAAACAATGAATCCAAGGCCTCACCCCAGCATCCCTTAATACATCCATAGAGATAGAGCTAGGGTCTGGTGACCAGGCTGAACCACAATGCCACGTCCCCCCCCTGATGCCCTACGACATATTAGTTCCGTTAAGTTAATGGCGATACGACGATGTTAGTGGACAAGACTTGAGTAGAGATAGAGCTAGAGTCTAGTGACCAGGCTGAACCACAATGTCACGTCCTCCCCTGATGCTCCACTCACATCAAGCACACTAACACTTGCTTAGTGGACATGACTTGAATAGACCATGGCACAATATACCCCGATGAGAACGACATCGAAGTACCGGTTGATACCATCCCTACCCGCACCATGTACACCAGCCAAACACAAACATTCACATGCCTATTCCTACCATCATCAACATCATCATGTTATAATCAATAAATTTAAATATGCTTGAATAGTAATAATAGAAATACTGGATGACATGTTGAATGCACATTACAAGCACACACGCATATCACAATCATGGTATTGGACTCAAGAAATAAAAATAGTTTGTTAGTAACCAATTAGTTTAGGTCTTGTTCCCTCACCTTAGCTTGTTAATAGATCCTCTTCCAAGCTTTAGAATCACCTTTATAACGTTATTATATTGCTAGAAGACCTAACAAATTCTATAGAATTGAATTAGAATTAATTTCGAATTTAAAAACCATGCTGTTAACTAAGGGTCGGAGGTAGGGTCGGAGTCATGATCGACCCTGGGTGCGACCCTCCCCAAATCTGGACTTCCAGAACCCTGAGGGTCGATACTCAAGTCACATAGGGTCGGATGGTCATCGACCCTCTATGCGACCCTCGGTGGGTTTTGGTCAATTTTCCTCCTTTTAATCCATTCTTTGTATTTGGGTTCCTATGGCTTGCTCTTATAGTCCATTCAACATGCATTCCATGGTCTAGAACCATGAATCATCCACCTATATAGCTTTTATGTATTCTCCCATAGTTTTCCATGAAAACCTAACCATGGGTTGATGGTTTGGGACTCTCCGAGATCATACTCTCTTCATTACCTAACCTAAGGTCTGTAGAAACTCATGGAATTAGTATCCATACCTGAGAAGAATACTCCTTCTCTGCAACTCTTCTTCTTTTTGCTTTCTTCTCTTCCTTGCTTCTCTTCTTCTTCTATTTCTTCTCTTCTCTTTCTCTCAATTCAATTAGGGTTGTAAAAGGGGTGAAAGAGGATTAGGGACGTCCTATTTATAGAGTAAAACCTCCCAAAATAAGTCCCACTGAGTTTAGGAAAGGTTCCAATTGAAATTAGGAAGGTTTCCTAATTTTTGGTTCGTGCTATTTTTCCCGAGTACTGAGGGTCGATGGGAGGGTCGATGGGAGGGTTAGACAATTCATAGACCCTGCGGCCCATGGTTAAGAGTCGATGGGAGGGTCGGACCTGCCTGTTAAAACCTGCGACCCTACCCTCATTTTCACTATTTTTGAATAAATTTTCATGTTGGGTCTTGGTTTTCCTTCACACACTTGGTCCACTTCGCTCGACCATGATATGTAGACGGGTCCCGACACAAAAAATAAGGTTAGGCCAGGTTCGTGGCATGCAGGTCTTACAACTCCACCACCATTAAAAAAAATTTCGTCCCAGAAATTTGCACGTACGGATCTTACAAAACACCCATCCTTAAAATAAATTTTATCCTCAAATTTTTGAATTTACTTTGGAGTCAATAGGTGGGAATTCTATTTCCACATTCCATCTTCTTCCTCCTACGCACTCTTCTCCACATCTTGTCTTTGCCAGGTTACCTTCATATAATAATTATCCCAGCTTTGGAAACATTGTACCTTCCCACTAATTGAACTAGGCTGGTACCACTTCAATAGTCAAACATTCTATCTAATCCAGTGATTTCGTGGTCAATACCTTTGATATGGATCTCCAATGTACTTATTCAATAGAGACACATGAAATACATCATGCACACTAGACATGGATAGCGGTAACGCTATTGATATGCAACTTTTCTACGTCTCTCCAAAGTTTATAAGATCCAACACATATATAAAATATGACTTTCCCTTCTTGTCTAATTGTTTCAAACTGCGCATAAGTGATGTCTTCAAAAATACTTTGTCACTTATGGCGAACTCAAGGACTTGGTGTCTCTCCTGACAATCCTGAGCTGTCTTGGCCCTTTTTTCTTTGATCTTATTTGCCACTCGATAGTTTTCTACAATTGACTTCGATCTTCAAACTCTTCATTCACTAACTTCATTCCAAAAGAAAGGAATTTGACATTTCTATCGTATCTGCTTCATAGGTAACATTTACATGGTAGCTTAATAGCAACTTCAATTCACGGTAACTTCTCAACTCACGTTCCTTGAAATCAATTTCACAACTTGGGGCATATCTCTTAGGATCTGTATAGTCCGCTCCAAATATCCATCAGTTTAAGGTAAAATGCGGTACTAAACTTCAACTTTGTCCCCATTGTTTTCTGTAGATCCTCCCAAAAGTTTGAAATAAAGCATGAGCTTCTGACCGTTACTATGCTCTTATACATACCATTCAATCTGGAAATATTATCCATATATAGCTTAGTTAGCCGCTCCAAAGCATACCAAGGTCGTATCGCAATGGAATAAGCTATCTTCATAATGCGATCAATAATCACCCAAACCATGTCAACCCATCTGGGAGTCAGTGGCAATTCATTGGCATAGTTCATTGTACTGCAGTTCCACTTCCAGATTGGCTCCGATAGTGGTTATGGTAAGCCATGTTGGTCTTTGTCTTTCAGCCTTTACTTGCTGATAATTTAGACACTGGAACACGTACTAAACCACATTTATTATCATTCCTCTTTACTAGTACAATCTCCTCAGGTGTTTCTTACCATATGATTACTTCTATCTTAAAGGGGTCCTCTTTAATCCCTTTTATATGATGCTACGTGATCCAAGAAGATCTCTTTGTTTAATTAGGTCTCATATTTCTTGGTCTTGGCATAAAGCTTTTCATTTTTCAGTTGTTGTAAAGTTGTTCTAAGATCCGTTGTATGAGTTGCTTCATTCTTGGAATAAACCAAAATATCATCTATGAAAACTATGACCAACGTGTCCAACATGTCATGAAACACCCAACTCGTCTGTTCCATAAAATATGTAAGGGCATTGGTTAATCCAGACGTCATAATCGAGAACTCATAATTGACCAATCCTGGTTTAAAAAAAAAAACTATCTTCGGAATATCGCTGTCTAAATTCTTCAGCTAATGATATCTTGACTGAAAATCAATCTTAGAAAATACCTTTGCTCCTCGTAACTTTTTAAATAAGTCATCGATCTGAGGTGGTAGTTATTGATTCTTGATCGTGAGCTTGTTCGATTCTCGGTAGTCTATACATAATCGGACACTACCATCCTTCTTCTTCACAAATTGCATTGGCGCTCCCCGTGATGCAATACTTAGCCGATTAGGACCTTGGTCTAATAACTCTTGTAGTTGAGTCTCAGTTCCTTCAACTCCATAGGAACTACTCTACAGGTGCCTTTGACACAAGTATCGTCCTTGGTAACAAGTCGATGACGAACTCGGTCACTTAATCAGATGGTAACCTGATAAGTTTCCTGGAAATACATCAAGAAATTCATGCATCACATCAATATCTTCCATCTATGGTGTTTCTTTGGTAACGTATACCACAAGATACCATATATCCAACTTTTTTCTCTTCAAAGCATCTCTTCGCCTTTAGCATAGAGAGGATCAGCTTTCACTTCCTAGGCAACATACTCCCAATGATACTAAATCATATGCCGTTTTTATTCTCGAATGATAACCTCTTCTATGCACATAATCACTTGTAGAGTGTTGAGACAACCAGTCCATCCCCAAGATGACGTCAAAGTCTGCCATCTCAAGTCTAATTAGGTTGTGTCAAAATTTCATCCATCCATACGATTTGGACATTATTCATAACACTCATCTAATACAATATTTAGTCCAAAAGTGCTTGAACTAGCAAAATCTGATGTAAAGGTCTTAAGAGCTTGTCTAGTTCCTTCATCTCTTTTGATTTTTCAAAGACTATCATCAAAATCTCATATTGCACTCATTAGCTTGTATTTCTTTTATCCTTGCTGTTCTACCATGCTCTCTCTTCCATATACCTCAAAAAATATCTTGTGATTGTTACTTTATATCCCAAGTCTATCTATAAGCATTAGGGTATATGCTTAAAAATTCATTAATTCAGCCAAACTATTTTGGTCTTTACTTAATCATATCCCTCAACATTGGGCATAACTCAATTATCATTGCATTAAATCGAGTACTACTTATGCCATGACTTTATCCTGGTATTCACTCTTAAATTTGCCTTTAAGAATCTTCTACCTTGTCAAAATTCATACCGATATAACCATCTTAAACTCTACTTGAGTGCTATCTATTTCTTTACTGGCTACTCTTGATAGTTCTCATTTTTTTCTCATGCACTCTTTTTATAGACATGACTCATATCCATCCATTTAGCAATCTCAAAATAGATTCTCCATTACTTCATCTGAGGTTCATTGGCTATAGCATTTAATCTGAATCCAATCATCTTTCTTCCAATAATTCTATTATCACTAAACATCTTTTCAATGGATGTCAGAATGGTTATCCAAAAACAATTCCTTTCCTTATTTCGAATTTAGTATGACGACGAACACTTGCTTTATCAAGTGAACCTAGATTTTGAGAATCAGGAGTAAATCTATGGTAATCCAACCGACATCCAAAGGTCGTTAGGTTGCACGGTGGTCCAAATACTACAGCTCTTAACCTCATGGTTACAGGTTCCACCGAGTATATAATGTCATTGGTCAAGGCACTACAAGAGTAAATCTAGAGAAGCTTTCATACATCAATAAATCAGGTATAAATCTGGAGAAAGATTTTGTACATCAATAAATCAGGTATAAATCAGAAGATGTACATTCAACATGATTAAACATTTAACTGTTCATTCAGTTCATATCTCTGTTCATGTTGTCGATTATGAGAATGGTTCAGATTGGTATAATCAGGACTCATACTAAAGAAATAATATATATAACTCCAATTGACAGGTTAAATCAAGAAGGTATCCTGTCAAGGTTCGAGAATTTAAAATCTGGTATGTGCATCCTCTATAATCATAAGAGTAAATCAATAATTTACCGCATCCTATATAAACCTATCTAGATATATGGCCATAATAGATTTGATCCTTTGCTAAAAATCTGAGGTATCATCTTCAGAAGACATTCTTCAATCTTTGTCGGATCATTCTGTCATGATGCAACTATCCCATACATCGGTGGCTGATAAGGTTAACCACCTTGATACACTGCTTGTTGTGCACCAAACTTCTGCACTGGGGTGTGCATTACTAGGATTTACTGTGTGGTAGGCACTATGTTATAGCTAACATGTGTTGGGGTACAGTGATGCTACCAATTGATATCGTACTTGGTTTGACCCGGAGGTGTTGATGTAGCATCAACAACTTGGGTAGTGATTTACATCGCAACTTGCATAGTCGGTCTCATTTGTGGTTGCTCTTGTATTTTATTGGGCCATGTTTATTACAACCGTGACCAAGGTAATTGGTAGTTTAGGTGGTTGGCTGGAGTGGCCTGGTTGTTCACTTCCTCTTATTTGCTCTAATCTGATTACCAACTCAGATGAGTTTTCATTACCCATTCTCGACCCAGATAGTGGTGGGGTCAAGTTGTAGCCTCATCTTAATGCTCAGTGGGTAATGGATCAACGTGTAGTGGATTTCACTATGAGTCTCCATGTCACCCAGGTTATAGCTTTATCTTCTTGTAGTTACTCTTATTCTTAATGTAGGGCCGTTATTCTTCTATCTTTGTTAGATTCGGCCGGAGATCTTTCCCTTTACCTTTGTAGGGAATTAGGCATTACTAGCCATTTTCTCCTTCCTTTGTCATACATCGAGTTTCCCATCTTGTGAGTACCAACTCGGTATTCAAATTTTCTACTTTACAGAAGCTCCCTTCTTGCTACTGTACTATATCCTTGAATACTTGGATAACTACCCAACTTATAGATAATACCCTATATTATTTATTTATTAGGATAATTTTTTGGTTTTCTCTTTCTGTTTGAGTGTATATATATGGTTCCACCTTTTATATGTACATTATCGTCTTGTTTAATTTCTGTCTCAACCAACACAGGTGCTTATGGTTTGTTTGTATTAATGCTTTTAATTTATCCTAACTTAGTTCATGGACTCCAGTTGAAGTATTCAGGTTTAATGGGTAAGGCCTACGAGAGCTCTGATACCAAGTTGTCACACCCCAATTCTGCTCCAACCAGAATGGTGTGATGAACCGTCAATAAACCAACGGTTCAACCAAGATCTCACAATAGGCTATCCCACATATGATAAACCAAAATACATTCCACATTAATCAGAGGTAATAAAATAAATAGCAGAAGTCTTACAGATAATGAACTGAGGTCTAATCATGATAAATAATTAATACAAGCTTTTGTATACAAGCATAGTACTTGTCAACAAGTCAAAGCAGACAGACAGAAATCGACTAGCTTACTTCAACGATTAATCTCAGAGTGGAAATGGGGTCATATCACTATGGATTTTGTGACAGGATTGTCCTTGACACCAAACAACATTGATGCAGTTTGGGTAATCGTGGACCATCTTACAAAAGTGGCCTATTTCGTAGCTGTTAGGCTACAATACACCATGGATAGATTGGCTAAGCTATATGTGGATAACATAGTGAGATTACATGGGGTACCCACAAGCATAGTGGTGGACAAAAATCTGAGGTTTATGTTCAAGCTATGGGATAGTTTGCAGAAGGCGATGGGTATGTAATTAAAGTTCAGCACTGTGTTCCATCCTGAGACTAATGGACAATCTGAGTACATGGTACAAATTCTAAAAGACATGCTTTGAGCTTGCGCATTAGATTTTAAAGGCAGTTGGAGAAGTACCTGTCTATGATAGAGTTTGCCTACAACAATAGCCACTAGGCTATCCTTGACACTGCTCTATATAAGGTACTATATGGTAGGCGATGCAAACTCCACTGTATTGGAATGAAGTAGGAGAACGCAGAATATTGGGGACTGATATTATATAAGACACTTGTGAAAAAGTAGATCTAATAAGGAAGAGAATCAAGGCAACTCAAAGCATGGCGTAAAGATTTGGAATTTCAAGTTAGTGACAAAGTTTTCCTCATAGTGTCGCTCTACTGTGGCATTTGATGCTTTGGCAAGAAAGGGAAGTTGAGTCCCAAATATATCGGTCTGTATGAGATCTTGAGAAGAAGTGACAAGGTGGCATATTAGTTAGCTTTACCTCTCACACTATTAGAAGTTCATGACGTCTTCCACAAGTCACTTTTAAAGAAGTATGTTCATGATCCATCACATATACTGAGTGCGGAAGTTCCACAGATTGGCTGAGATTTTTCATGCATTGTAATGCCTGTAGCCATATTGGAGAGAAAGGTGCAACAACTGTAGAACCGTTCCATCCCCTATGTAAAGGTTCATTAGTGAAGTTATGTCATTGAAGAAGCCACTTGGGAAAGCGAGAACGTAATGCGGGAGAAATATTTGCATTTATTTGAAAACTCAGGTACCCTTAAATTTGGGGGTAAAATTCTTATAAATTGGGGGGATCGTAAGACCTGCACCTGAAATCCTCTACTAACTCGGATTCCAACTGTGCCAAGTCTTAACCCAACGACTAATGAAGCATCTAGTGCGGATATGATGGGGATATCCTAACCATAGGTAAGCCTCATTGCTCAAACTTGGTAGGGTAAGGTACCCCAGTGGGCCCTAGGTGGTATTAATATGCATCCCAAAGCATCCAGGCTAATTGGCTAACTAATAGGCCATATTTTGGCCTAACCGGATACTCAACCAGATGGTGTACTACCCGATTGTCAACACCCGATTGAACTTCAATTTGAGTGATTCTCTCTCCCTATTTCTATAAAAGGAGGGTCGCTCTTCCTTATTTCACTCTTGAAACTGTGGGAGGGTAGGAAAAAGAAAATAAAAGGAGTGGAGAAGAACTTGGAGCTCCAAACGCTAGGCTTGAAAGAATTTTTGGAGGTAAGTCCACCAACCTTCCTCCTTCATGGTGTTCAATGCAAGGCCTTGGGTAGTTGAGCACCATCAATGGTCTCCATTAATGGAGACCTCCATTAATGACCTAGATTAGGTTTGTGTTCACCCACTCGATTAATGGAGTTAAATGGAGCTCTAATGGCTCCTTTTAGTCACACTAATGGTGGGAATAAGTTCCCCCCCAACTAAAATGGAAACCATGAAGTGGAGATCAAGTCACCAAGAAATAGCGACCAAGCTCCGTTCGTGACCTAGTTTCTGGGTCTGAACTGTAGGCATAGCCAGAGGTTTAGTTATGACCATTCCTCCAGGTAGCTTAGGCAAAGCCTCCGCCAAAGAAAATGCCTTGGCTGATGACCATGGACCAACTGGAGGCTCCTTATCGGAGGACTCTCACAAAGGTACGATCCTCCAGTAATTCTCTGGATTACCTAGTGGGTTCGATTGATTTGCACCCTCCGACTAGGCTTAGTACCTAAGCAGAGGAAGTGCCGGATGATATACCACCTGGAAAAGCCTCCAAAAAACCTTTTGGAACATCACTGTTATGATAATGGATGCAATCCGGATGGTCTACTAGATGCTTGACCATCCAATTACCCATCTGGTTCTGCTTACATAAAAAATGTTCTAAGTGTTAACTGAAAGACCTTCTATAGGAACCATCAACCAGTTATATCCTCTGATTCAGTAATGATTAGGAAGGCCAACCGTTGGGTTCCCAGCTTATCTTGGGACCTGTGTATGGAGATGTAAGGCTTGTCCATGTTGATTAAAAGCTATGAAACCAACTAATGAAACCTTATATGCTTAAATAGGTGTTGGATATGGGTGATAGTTGAAGCCTTCTATTTGGCTTCGGATTACTGCTGCACTTGTTGTGCAATCAGGTGAGGGGTCTAGTCTGTAAAATTAGGACATTATTCATTACGTGTCCACTTTTGCTTAGTAACATGCTTAGGTTGTAATTAATTGCATGCTTTCTATTACTATTATGTATGAGCATGCATTGAATTATAACAACTCTGAATGTTATGTTTGGTGATTAGGTATGATAGATGTGTGGCATGTTGGACCACAATACATGGGCCATGTTGATTATTCTACACCTTAATGGGGACACGGTGATCCATGGGAGTGGTGAGCCGAGGATTGCCGTTTGGATATAGTTTTGTTATAATAAGGATATGTGCAACCATGTATGATGGTTCGTGTAATGTGTAGAAGTATAGGTGCATGGATCATGTTGGATTGTAACTATGTATGGTGGTTCATGTGGCATGTTAGAGCACGGGCACATGGATCATGTAGGATTATAAGAACACTAGGGGGACACGGTGATCTATGGGAGTGGTGAACCTAAGATTTTGGTTGGTGGAGATCACAATGGTTTTATCGACATGCTAGGTAGGGCACGGTGATCTATGGGAGTGGTGATCCAGGGAGTTCTGCTGGCAAACAGCCAGAGTGAAATGAATGTACATAATAGAAATATGTGGTGCCATTCCTTGTTTCCTATGCCCTTCCAGTAGGGGTTAAGATACTGGCATAGATTCACACTTTCGAATGTTGGGACACCCTAAGAGGAGTCAGTGATGTATGGATGTACGATAACTGGCATGAAACAGAGTCTATAATGGGAAGTGACGAGCCTAAAAGGATTAGGGTCCCAGATGGGGGTTTGCTCGTAAAAGTTGTTCAATGGCCCGGGGTCATCTACTGAGCTTCCATCTTCACCCGGTATTGGAGGTTTGGTAGCTGTAAGCAGGACCGAAAGTATCAGACCGAATCTCAATATGATACCAAGTAGTAACACAAACCTGAGGCCTAATATAAAATGAATTGCATTTCATATCATTTTATGTTGTATGTTGCATGCAAGTGATACTAGATTTCTCACTAAGCTGGGATGGGAGCTCAACCTCGTATCGATACTATTTTTCAGATTCTTCTACAGGTGACTTCTCTATCTGAGTTTATGGAGTCCCCTCTGGTATGGTCGCTGGTTCTGATGATGTTCCTGGAGAGCACGGGTAGGGCTGCACCTGTAGTAACTGTAAAGTGTTTGAGCGCATGATATAGCGTGGGGTGGCAATAGTGCTTCGTTTTAGTGCTGCTTTAGTGAAGGCAATTGAGCCTGTCAGTGGCCGCTACAATTGTTGCAATAGTCGGGCAGCAAGCGCTGGTCCTAGCCTGGCAGTAGCCCTTTTCTCATCATTTCTGGGTCCCGTACTCTTTTCCTTCTCGATACATTCTGATTCTTTTTGTTGGTAGATAAAGATGTCTATCAAAGCAATGAAATAGATTTACTCGTTTTGGTTTGGCTAGACGTATATGGATATAGTAGTATTTTGTAGAAAATAAGTGGTTTATAATTTATAAAACTGATACATAATATGGGATATGATATCATGATAGTTGCATCTGCCAGTATTAAATGCTTTCACTCATATTATTATTTTTTCTTGATTATTACGATCATTGCATGTGTAGACTGTGGAATTTAATTTATAATCATTGTGGTTATCGTTCCTGGATGTATTCAGGTTGCCACAAGGGTTGACCCAGATATCACGCCCGATTCTCCAAAATTGGTTGTGACACACAATGTGATCAAATGAAGGAGAGCATGAGGCCAAGAAGAGAAGTGGCTTATCCTCTTCTTCGATCTTCACATCAAGAACAGATAACTCTGTCAGAATTCTATTGAACTGATTAATGTGTACCTCAAATTTTGCATAATTTAACAAGCAAAGGCCATACAACTATTTCTTCAAGAACAATCAATTTATGAATGACTTAGACTTATACCTGCTCTCCAACTTAGCCTGAACTTCTTCTATATCCTCCAAACCAATGACCTCACGAAGAGTGTTATCTGCCAATAACAACTAGATCGTGCTATTTATTAGATCTCTTAACTTTAGCCACTCATCATTCGTCTTGTTTCCTGGCTTGTCAGATTTCTTCTTGAGAGCCTTAGCAGTCCCCTCCCTTGTAAGAATATTCTTCACCTGTCATTGCTATAAGGTAAAATCATTATGGCCATTGAAGGGTTTATGGAGAAGTTTGAACCCTTCGTCGCCATCCGATTAACCCAATTTTTGCCTTCCATACCTTCTCCTTTCTTTTCATCTGTTCCATTAGAGAAAACCCTTGCTCTATACTTGTAATGTCTTCTCTTTAAGATCCTTGCGTACCTTCTTCCTTGCAGATCTGTTACAATCTGCACTAACCTTGTTTTGAAACTATTTATTAAGGATAAAAGCAAAAATAAGAGAAAGATACAAAGATTGAGCAAACACACAACATGATGATTTACCATAGTTCAACACCCAATGACGGAGTGCCTACCTCCACCAATCAAAGAATTTATTTTTTCACCAAGAAAACTATACACCTCTCTCCACATCGCAAAGTGTTTTCCCTTTGTTCTATCTTTATCTAGCATTTTCCCCATATAGAAAATATATAAGCTCCCTAGAAACCCTAACCCCACACAATTTTAAATTGACCCTTGTACATTGTGAGGACAAAAATACGTCTCTCTTCCACCAATCTCCGATGGACAAAAAAAATAATGATTTGGAGTCACCAACTAGATTAAGATCTAGGACCTATAAAAATGTAGTCTCATCATAAGAAAAGACTTCTATTGACTCATTGGATCCAATATATTGACTTTGGTCTATCAGAGAACGGGTAAGCATTCAAGGTATAGTTTGGGAAGGTGTTAAGCACCCAAAGCTGCCCGATCCAAAAATCGGCCTCCTATGTGATTCTACTTTCTTTAGACTCTATTGTTCTGATTACTCATGGTCAATGGATGATGACTAGGGCTCATGGGGGATCCTACGCCAAGTTGCTAAGTTCTTCTAACCTAGATTCAGCCAAACATGTTCTCAAAGTAAATAAACAAAAAAAAGTAATATACAGTGTGAACCAAACCAAAGATGGTTCGGTGATGGACTAAATCTGAGACGTCCAAGACATGTCAAATTTCCTACGTATTCCAATCCTGGAAATCAAGTCCATAACATAGTTTGTACATAATATAATTAAGGTTTATGGATTGATTTATGATTAAGCTTCATTAGATTCAATTGTTCAAGTTGAAGTTTATGCTTGATGATGATTGAGATTGAATCTAGATATAGTCTAATGTGGATTGAAGCGAATATAGATACGGATATGGGTATGATATGGAGGACCTAAGGATTCTAAGATTTGGTACCATACTTGGAGAGGTACTCCAAGTTGCCTACGTATTTCAGAGGTCTTAAAAATCAAGTACAATGTAGTTCGTTGGAAAATTTTGATACTCTCAGAGAGCAAGGTATCTCTCTTTGATCTCGGGGCAATCTATCTATTTCTCTACTCTCAGGGAGCAATCTGTCTCTTTCTCTACTCTCAAGGAGCAATCTATTTCTTTCTCTACTCTCAGGGAGCAATCTGTTTTTCTCTACTCTCAGGGAGCAATCTGTCTCTTTCTCTACTCTCAGGGAGCAATCTGTCTCTTTTTCTACTCTCAGGGAGTAATCTGTCTCTTTTTCTACTCTCAGGGAGCAATCTATCTTTCTCTACTCTCGGGGAGCAAGGGTATATGAGTCCGTATTTAGGAATCTCTCCAAACTACCTACGTATCTTAGGGTGCTGCCCTAAGAATCAAGATCCACGTAGTTCGAAAAATGGATTCAATTCATTTATGTTTTCTTTCAAGATCATGTTATGGAACAGTGTTTGGAAATCTCACCAAACTGCATACGTATCTTAGGATGCTGCCCTAAGAATCAGGATCCACGTAGTTCGGAATGCGGATTCATTCATTGATATGTATGTTCTTTCAAGATCAGGGTGTGGAACCTAAATGCTCTATGGTTCGATTCACATCACACCTATCTAGTTCTCTGTACCCTAGAGGAGATGAGCTAAGGGGAAGGGATCGTCTTAAAGCTACCATTAACTTAAAACCCTAATTTGGCATGTGTTGGGCTAGGCTTTCTGATTCTTGATTAAAAAATTTATCATTTTCATTCTTACCCGTCCCATGAATATGGGTGCCTACATTCACATCCCCCACACCTAATATGTCTTCTAGGTGTACAGATATAGCAGTTCGACTAGGGTGTTGCAGAAATTAAGTTATTGCCAACAATAAATATAATTTAAATATAGCAACAACAGGATATATCATCTTAAATATAGCAATAAAGCATGTGAATCAATAAAATAACAAGCATGTGAAAGCATTGATCAAACATCGATCATCAACAATGTGACTAAGATCATATTTGATCAACTACTAGGATTTGATGTAATCGTTCATCATCAATGTGATCAAGATCATATTTGATCAATGATTCAGATTTAATTAAAACATTCTTGAGGTCAATCCAATGGTTCAGATTCAATTAATCACTCAAGAAATCAATCCAATGGTTCAAATCACTCAAGATGATAATCTATCCATTCAAATCAATCATCAAGACAATCCAATGGTCCAGATTCATTTATATCACTCATGATGTCAATCCAACGGTTCAGATTCAAATGAGATGCTCATGATCAAGATCTAATGGTTTAAATTCTTCTAAGGCACAATATGATGGAAATCTAATGGTTTAAATCGTGTCCACAAGGTCAAACTATGAAAACTGGTCAGACTGATTTTCAGATTCGAACCAGTCATGGAAAAATAATCATAAGATATTCTTCATTCATGCAAAAAATTATATGTTAACTTGGTTCTCTTTCAAACTCACGTGGCTACCTTTTCCTTTAAGGAAGTGATGTCTAAAAATGTCGCTACATGACACTTATGCATGGATTTTCATGATTTTTACTACAATCAATAGATTCTGTGGACCTTTTCCAAAATAGTCATATGGGGCTACATACATATTCAAATTAAGCTCAAAATACATCCATTGAAAGAGGACTCAGAGACATAGATTTTGTCTCAAGAAGGGAAATCCTAACAGGAAACCAAAATGGGTGGAAAATGCACCACAAGTTCAGGCATGTGCACTGGTCATGTCTGTTCCAAATTCGGACCAGTTGCACCATAAATTCTTTATAAAATCAACCACTCATTAAAAATAGAATTTAAGCCTATGGTCATGTAGCTGACTGATAGATCTAACACTTCATTAAAAAATATTGTGCAAATTAAAAGATCCTCAAGGCTCAATCATCACACCTCAGTCACACAATTAAATGTGTTGTAACTGACCCTAAAACAGACCATGGTGCACTTCAAAAATCATATGAAATCCATAAAAAGTCAGAA
The DNA here is from genome assembly GCA_028583415.1 of Protea cynaroides. NCBI lineage: Eukaryota > Viridiplantae > Streptophyta > Magnoliopsida > Proteales > Proteaceae > Protea > Protea cynaroides. The sequence continues at coordinate 65,697,892 of CM053271.1, read as the reverse complement.
AAATCCGAATCTAGTGCCAAAGTTTTCATGACTTCATATCTATCGCTTTCTTTAAAGGAAGGATTATCAAATTATGGCCGTAAATTTCATTTTTAGAGCTTTTTCGATGAGGATTTGCACTGCACTCGGGAAGGATAATAGCATCATTGGGGCTTTTTTTATCTCAACTTTCTCAACTTCAAATGAGTTAAAATTTATAGAACTTTCGAACATATGTATGAGTATCTCATAAAATTTTGGACTTGAAATTCATCAAAAATATATATGAGATATATGTCCCAAAATCGAATTCCAGATCTGAAATTTTTAGATCTGAAATCCACCTTGTGAAAAATATTAAAATACTCAAAAATCATCATATGACATTCAATTTTTCTCCATTGAGTACATTATACATATTCTAATGCATAAAAAAATATCGAACATGGGCATTACAGCATTAACATGCACGCAATATAACATCTCTGATCATGATTTATCAAAAATAGACATATTCAAGCAATTTTCGACATGTTAGGATCATGGAATCATATCAAAACCAAAGTTTTAGATACAGCAATGGGTGAGGGGCCATGAATTGCAAGTATGTACTAGAAAATAACAATGGAGAATGGACTTACCTCTTTGCAGAGAGTTCCCTTTCTCTTAGCTTCTCCTTTTTCCTTCTCTTCTTCTCTTTCCCTACTTCTTCCACTTCTCTCTCAATTTCGGTCTCCCCCCTCCTTTCTCTCTTTCTTCCTCTCTTCTTCCTCTTTTCTTCTCTTCTTAATTTCTCAATTTCTATTTCTTCCTCTCCTATTTCTCTCTCCCCCTCTCTTTTCCTCCTTTTTCCTTTTTTTTTTCTTTCTTTCCTTTTTCTTATTTTTCCTTTTTGTCTTTTTTCTTCTTCTCTTCTTCCGTCTCTCTCTTTCCTTTTTCCCTTTTTTTCCTTTTATCTTTTTTTCTTCATCTCTTCTTCCGTCTTTCTCTTTTTTTTTTTATGTTTCCTTTTTTGTCTTTTTTTCTTCTTTTCGGATCTCACGACTCTCTCTCTTTCCTTTTTTTTTGTTTCATTCCTTTTTTTCCACCGACTATCTCTCTATCATTTTTTTCTGATTTTTTTTCCTTTTTTCTAGAGTCCTACCGAGTCTCTCTTTCCTTTTTTATTTTTTTTCCTTTTTTCTAGTTTTCTCCACCGAGTCTCTCTTTCCATTTTTTCCCCTTTTTTTCCTTTTTTTTTGGGGTCCTACCGAGTCCCTTAATTCTTTCCTTTTTTCCAGATTGTTTCTATTCAAATCCTCATGATCTCTCTCTCTCTTCTTTTCTAAATCGTTCCACTAGTGGGCCCCACTACCACATTCTCCACGACTCTCTTTCTCTCTTTTTGGATATATATATATATATATATATATATATATATATATATATACATATGACAAGTGTCTACATGTGGGTGAACCAGTTTCTTTTGGACTGACATGAGCTGGATGGACTTGATTAGGTTGGACCGACATGAGTTGACTGGGATAAACTGATATGAATTGAGCTGGGTTGGGCCAAAATTGGTTTTTTTTTCTCTATCATTTCATAGACCATTTTCGTCGCCATTCTGCATGGAATTTTCTGACAGTCTCTATCCCAAATTTTCTCTTTTCACTTTGTAGAATCCTAAAAATGAGAAATACTGGAGCTTGAATCACCTCATTTGTATGTAAAATAGACAACTTCAGAATTTTTAAAGTTTAAATAGGTCAATTCATGATAATTCGGCTAGCAACTTTGCATGGGATGCCTCGGAGATCTCTATCTCAAATCCTTCATGTCCATTTTATAGAATACTAAAAATGAAACATATTGGAGTTTGAATCACATGATTTGGACGTCGGATAATAAAATTATGAGGAATTGAAGTTTACCCAAGCATATCGGCTTACGGCTCTACATGGGATCCCTCAGAGACCTCTATCCCAAATTCTCTAAGTCCACTTTGTAGAGCACTAAAAATAAAACATATTGGAGTTTGAATCACCTCATTTGGACATTGGATAATAAAATTATGAGGAATTAAAATTTAAGTGGGCATATTGGCTTGTAGCTTTGCATGGGATCCCTTGGAGACCTCTGCTCTAGATTTTCCACACTCACTTTGTAGAGCACCAAAAATGAGGAATAATGACAGTGGAACGATAATTTGCATGCAAGTCCCTAGATATTATTAATCTTTAGAAAATACCCTTATTCTTATTCCTAGACTAAAATTGCTATATCTTCTTCATTTGACATTGGAATTGAACGATTCTAGTCTCATTTCGAAGGTATTTCCAAGACCTACGCATCCATGCAGGTTGCAACTCATTTCCTTATTGTAGGGCCCACCAAAAACCTCCTCAAAGTCACAGCTAAAATCCAAACCTTGCATTGGGATTCACCAACCTGCCATATAGTTTCACTTAAGTTCCTGGACACCGGGATCATCTCAGTTATTCTCAAAACATTATAGAGAGCATGTTGGGACTAATCAACTGTCATTTTTGAGAGAGTTTCACTCACCTCCCCTGTATTTTTTAAATTTTCTCTTACTTCTCCCTCTTTGATGTCTACTCTCCAGTAAGACTTTGTTCAACCAGGGATGGCAAAAATAGGGTGGTTACAGATACCCCTATTTAGCTGAGATTGTATCAATTAAGGGTAAAGATAAGAGAACCGTATTTTTGCCTCTCATATTGGAGAGACGAAAATTCAAAGAGGTAAGATCATCAAACCACTCAATATTCATGCATATAATATGGCAAATACAGTAACATCAGGACTAGCAACCATCATCACACAAATCATGTACATTCAAAACAAATGACTCTGTTAGCATGCATACTCCAAATGAAATTTGGGAGGACAAATAGAAATTGAAATGGTTTTTCCTGTGTCATAAACTTTGTCTGATTACATAGCTTTAAAGGAAATGATTGGATCAAAACACTAAATGAGTGTTCAAACACATCTGGATAAACATAAAGAATCCTCTAAAGAGTCCGCTTATCCCATCTACTAGCAATATCCTTGATCAGATCATGGCTTAGTTCTTTAGGTGCTTTAAAACATGTTCCCTTCTTGTTGATGTCCTTCAATGCCCCATATTGATGGAATAGCCTTGTAGGTAAATAATGAAGTGTGTCAAACCCATAATCTGAACATCTGCACTACCTGGGGTGCTTGTGACAACTTTATCTGCATTCCACCAACTACAGTTCCATCGGATGATTGAAATGGTCCTTTGCTTAAGACGTACAACCAATCTATGTCAACATGATATACAGTAGGATCTGCCCTCTTTACTAGATGATAACGATCAAGACTTGGTGCTCCGAGTTCCTCTACCAAACCCAACCTTTCAAATAACTAGATTTGAAGCAAGTATAATGATCCATTGAACTTATCTAAACGACACATGCCTTATAGATTTACTGCAAGATCCAATCCCCTCAGAGTCTCTACTAACAGAGTAGGTATGATATCTCCTTGACGCTCTGCATGTCTGATGAGATCAATAATGATAGGAGATTTTGTAGCATCTTGACTCTGTATTAATGTTGGAGCAATGATGCAATATAGATAGACTCGTCTCCTCCATGTTTTTGCTTCATCATCTTGAGGTTCTTTCCATTCATAGGTATCTATCATGGGTTGCAATTTCAATCTCTGAATTTTGAACGAATAATCTTACTTCTTCTTCATTCTAGCCAAAGATGTAAGACCTGTATCAAACTAACCGGTCTTACCACATTGTACCAGGTCTATCTATCATGGTCGAGCCAAGTGGATCAAGTGCGTGCAGAAACCACAAGACCAAGTATGAAGTCTAACTAAAAAATAGTCAAATATGAGGGTAAGGTCATGTGCCTCAACAGGTGTGACCGACCCCACTTCAAAAGAGTCCGACCCATGACTTTTTGGTCGTGGGATCGCATGACTAAAAAACGTAGGGTCGACGGATTCTGCGACCCAACATCCGACCCTACGATAACAGTTAGAAACCAGAAATTAGGAAACCTTCCTAATTCAAAGGGGGTCTTTCCTAAACTCATTGAGACTTATTATGGAGGGTTTTCCTCTATAAATAGGACGTCCCTTAGCCTCTTTCACTCCTTTAGAACCCTAATTGAATGTGAGAGAAAGAGAAGAGAAGGAAGAGAAGGAAACTTGAAGAAGAAGACTAAGGAAGAAGAAGTTCAGAGAAACCTCTGAATCTCAACAAATCCAAGGTATAAACCTAAATCCCTACATGAATTGGGAGCCTAGAATAGTTTATAAAGAACATAGGATTAGAAGAAACCCAAATCATCCATCCATGGATAGATTCCATGAGATTCCATGGAAGAGATAGGTATGGACATTGAATGGTGTATAAATTGTAGTTATGAGCCATAGAACAATCATAGGATGGACCATGATAGTAAGCCAAAGGATTCAAACATGAAGGAATGGACTTTAGAACACGTGTGGTCGCATGTAGGGTCGAATGATATCCGACCCTACTAGACCACATGATTGACCACATGCCCTCGAAAAGTCCCAGGGAGGGGGTGGTCACTCGTAGGGTCAAACGGTATCCGACCCCACCTGTTACCCTACACCCTAGGGTCGTAGAAACTTCTACCCTAGGTGCTACCCTGCCCTGTGACCCTACCCCTGTGGTCGTAGAAACTGCTACCCCAGGTGCTACCCCACCTGCGACCCTACAGTTTCTATTATTTTAAAAATATTGGAATTAATTCTAATTAAAATCTATCGACTTGTTAGGTCTTTCTAGTGGTTTAAAAGGGAATTATAAAGCTTGAACGAGGATCTACTAGCAATGAAAGGTGAGGGAACAAGACTTAGACTAATTGGCTAATAATAAATTATTTTTATTTATCGAGTCCAATACCATGAATGATTCTATGTTTGTATGATTGTAATGTGCATATCACATGTCATCCACTATTCCTGTTATTACTGTTCATGCATATTTAATTTCATTTATTTATAACATGATGATGCTAGGAATAGGCATGTGAATGTATGTGTGTGGTTAGTATACTTGATGCGAGTGGAGCATCAGGGGAGGACGTGACACTATGGTTCATCCTGGTCACCAGACTCTAGCTCTATCTCTACTCAAGTCTTGTCCACTAACATCGTCGTATCGCCATTACCTTAGCAAAACTATTACGTCGTAAGGCATCAGGGGAAGTGGTCTCGGACCGTGTAGTCTCTGGCCCCTATGGACGTAATGGGGATCTTGGGGTGAGGCCTTCTGAACACTTGGTTAGCTCTATCCCTATGGATGAGTAGGGCATCAGGGGAAGTGTGATGCGGTGTTTTCTTAATCACTTTAGCTCTATCCCTATTCCGTGGTGGGTGCATGTGGGACGAAAATGGTGTTTGATCTATTGGGCAGCTTCACACACTCATGTATAGAGGTGCGGCAGCCACCTATCCTTTCTATTGCACATTGCAAACTTATGAACCAGACCAAAGATATGAATTGAATGCATGCATATGTTTGTTGCATTGTTTTGTTTGCACGCCGCGCGGGGTTGGCCCCCCCCCTTTCGATGTCGAATATTTTTAGTTGATGATCCGGTCCACCGTCCACCGAGAAGATTATATTAATGCTCGATGTATGGACATGGGTGGCGTGGATGCGGGGTTATGATGGAGTCGCATGATTTGTCATGCGAGTACAACTCACGCCCGTTAGATTTTTATTTGAATTATTAAGGAAATATAAATGATTATTTTATTTTACTTTATGTCTAATCTTTTGAAGATAATTGGATAATTTATTTATGTTATCATCTTTAAACTCTCATTTAGTATTAAAGACTTCCGGCTTTTGTTTTTTTTCCGATTTTTTTTGGGGAGTGTATGGTTTAGAAAACGGACATAGCCTATTAGGAACCTGGTTGAACCATTGGTTATATTGACGGTTCATCACACCATTCTGGTTGGTGGGTGTGACAACTTGGGCACTCTATTAAACCGAAAAAACCCCCAAAAAGTTCGGGAAGTAAGTTAGGATAAAATTTGAAGCGGTAAAAAACCACACCCCCGTTTTTATGAGACAAAATTAAGAAAGGAAATAATACACTATTAAAAGGAGAAACAAGTTTCATATGCATCAAATAAAAAGCAACGTTTATACATATCTAAATCGAGTACGGCTACGCCTAGACGGTTCTAAAAAAAAAAAAAAAAAAAAAGAAAAAATATACATCATGGAGCGGAGGTCTGAGGAGGAGGGCCTCACGATCCGGTCTATACACAAAAACACACAACCCCCACCCACCACCCCCACCAAAAAACAAAAAACCCCCCCCCCTCCCCCCCCCCCAAAAAAAAAAAAAAACCCCCCCCCCCCCAACCACCCTTACCCCCCAAACACAAAAAACCCCTATTTCGTCGGTGGGTGCATGTGGGACTAAAATAGTGTTTGAGCTGATGGGCCAGCTTTAGGAATGTAGAGGCGATGGAGGAGGTATGGCCTCTACACCAAAACACAACCCCCCCCCCACCACCCCTGGGACACCGCTGCGCGCCACCTCGCGTCCGCATCTCTACCCCGGCACGGCTTTCCTCTCTTCATCACTAACCCGAGCATCTTGCATACCCATCCCGGATGGCCTCCCGCCAAGGTCAGAAGAGAAAGTATCCTCATGTATCCTCTCATCTAATAAATCAACGTGTAGTCGTGTGAGCAGAGTAGTGATCAGACATCCGTAGGGAAAGTTGCCTAGCTGACCAGGTAGAGTAGCACGGATCATAGTCCTGATGATGATATAAGGAAGGCAGACAAGCTGCCTAGTGCAAATGCACCCCTCCCCGATCTTGCGGACACCCGAGGCTCGCCGTAGGTTGATCGCTTTCTATTGCCCCCGCCCCCCCCCCCAAAAACCCACCAACAAACCCCCCCCCCCCCCCCCCACCCAACAAACCCAAGCCCCCCCAAACCCCCCCCCCCCAAAAACCCCCCACCCCCCACCCCCAAACACCCCCCCAAAGAAATCAAAAAAAACCCCCCCCCCCCCCCCAAAGCCCGGGCCCCCTACCCCCCGATCATGCGACCCCACTACCCGGAGGTGAAATTGCAAACTTATGAACCAAACCAAAGACTACATTTTTAAAATTAGGTCAAAAATAGAAAATTTTAAGTTTCTCGATAACCAATCGATGAAACTCAAATATTTTTAGGGCTTCCGTCCATGGGGTGACCAATAGCAAAAGCCCCCAATAAAAATTAATTTTTTACGATTAGAAAAATTTTAATTTAAAGAAAATGATGTAAATGGATGAAACGAAACCAAGAAGGAGCGGAAGAAAATATGAAATGAATCCAAAATCAGGTTTAAAAACCTAACCAAACCAGCAATCGACCCTCCCCTACCATCGACCCTAGGCTCTTGGTGATCCGCGACATCGTGTGGTCGGACCTAGGGTCGACATATCCCCCCCCCGCCCCCCCCCAAGCCCCCGGGGGGCGACGATGTTCTTAGGGTCGCATACCCTAGGGTCGAAAATAGTGCGACCCTACCATCGACCCTACGATGGAAAATTCAGTATTTTCAGTAAATGATTTGAAAAATTGGAAATTTATATTGATTAGTTGGATTTTGAGTTGGGAACAACTTATATTGATAGCCTTACATGTTCTATGATTGTTTTGGAACGAAGCCACTCGGACTACCTTAACCAAGCATGCCCAATTGACTGGGCTATCTATAAAGAGGCATTATTTGAGAAGTACTTTCCCGGGTGAGATGGCTATGGAGAGAGAGTTCTTAAGTTTATATCGGGGACGGATGGCCGTGGATGCATACCAACGGCCTTATATCTTGCTCCTCTCCCCCCCCCCCCCCCCTCCAGGGGAAACAAAAGTTGTCCTTCCTTCCCCCCCCAACGCAAGAGGAAAATACTAAGACCCGAAGGTTTGTCATGGGACTTAGGGGAAGCATCTGGAAGCATGTTCTGGGATTGGAAAAGAAAGTTTACAACGAAGCCATACAAATTGCTCGAGTAATAGAGTCGAGCCAGAAGGAGAGCTACTTTGCTCAAAAAGGGGGTATAAAAAGGCCAAACGGAAATTCATACAATGGAGGGAATACAAGGACATTCAAACCCTTCCGTACTCAAGGCTTTAATGCTGCAGCCAAGACTACTCCAGCAGCTCAACTGAAAAAAAGCAAAATAATGAAGTTGTAAAATGCTGTAACTACAATCAATAGGACATTATTCAAGGGAGTGTCCTAAGCCCAGAAAGCAGCTATAGCAAGGGAATGTTTATGCTGTTACATTTGAGGATGCTGCCACATCGCCTGATGTGGTCACAGGTATGACCTGAACCTTTTATTTTGTGTTACATTGTGTGAGCATGTAGACTAAATTAAAACAAATCAAGGTATCGTACCTATTAATGACATACCCGCTAGAGTACTCTTTGATTCTGGAGCTACTCATTCTTTTATATCTGTGTCATTTGGGAAAAAGCTAAATCTACCCCTTAGATAGACTACAAATTACTTGTACGATCGCCTATGGGATTAGAAGTGGAATTAGAAAAAGGTTATGGACCATGTCCTGTTCTTATCGGTGAGAAGATGTTGGATGCAACCTTGATTCAACTAGAGATGGCAAACTTTGACATTATCTTGGGAATGGATTGGTTAGCTCGGCATTCTGCAAACCTATTATGTGCAAAAAAGAAATTGACCTTTAGAGACAAGGAAGGAGCAGAGTTTAGTTTTGTGGGAACCAAACTTCCCCGTAAATGGAAACTCATCCTCTCTGCATTAAAGGCTAGAAAATGCCTCGAGAAAGGAGGAGTTGGGTATCTAGTATCAGTGGTCGACTTCACCAAGGAAGCACCATGAATGGAGGATATTGATGTTGTGTGTGACTTTCCAGATGTATTTTCTGAAGAACTACCAGGACTACCACCCGACCGAGCGACAGAGTTCGTTATAGATCTGATACCCGGAGCCGCACCAGTATCTAAAGCACCCTATCGAATGGCTCTTACTAAACTGAAGGAATTGAAGGTACAGTTACAGAAATTATTGGACAAAGGTTATATCAGACCTAGCATATCACCATGGGGAGCGCCAGTATCATTTGTAAAGAAGAAGGACGGTAGTGTTCGACTGTGTATAGACTACCGAGAATTGAATAAGCTGACAATCAAGAATCGATACCCATTGCCTCGGATCGATGACTTGTTCGATCAGTTGCAAGGAGCCAAGGTGTTCTCCAAGATCGATCTTTGGTCAGGATACCATTAGTTGAAGATTAAGGACGGTGATATTCTAAAGACAACATTTAGAATAAGATACAGACATTATGATTTTTTAGTCATGTCTTTTGGATTGACTAACGCACCCGCAACTTTTATAGAAATCATGAATCGGGTATTCCATGATATGTTGGATACGTCGGTCATTGTGTTTATTGATGATATATTGGTCTACTCCAAGGACAAGAAAACTGGTATCATGAATCTAAGAGCTGCTTTGCAGCGACTAAGGAAAGAGAAGCTTTATGCCAAATTTACAAAGTGTGAGTTTTGGCTAAATGAGGTCAATTTCTTAGGCCATGTTGTGTCTGCTGAAGGAATTAAAGTGGATCCTAACAAGATTGAAGCCATTGTGAAGTGGGAAGCACCTAAGAGTGTTATAGAAATTAAAAGTTTCCTCGGTCTAGCTGGGTATTATCGACGATTGGTGGAAGAATATTATAGAATTGCCGTACCTCTCACCAGTTTGACTAAGAAAGGAGAAAAGTTTGTTTAGATTGATAAATGTGAGAAAAGCTTCCAAACATTGAAGGCTAAATTGATATATGCTCCCATCTTGACTATTCCTACTGCAGGACAACCATTTACCTTGTACACTGATGCGTCAAGATTGGGTTTAGGATATGTACTTATGCAAGGAGAACAAGTAGTGGCGTATGCTTCAAGACAACTAAAAACACATGAGAAGAATTATCCTACTCATGACTTGGAATTAGCGGCAGTAGTACATGCTGTCAAGATATGGAGACATTATTTGTATGGAGAGAGATTTCAGATTAAATCAGATCATAAGAGTCTCACTTATCTTTTTAATCAGAAGGAGTTGAACATGAGACAAAGAAGATGGATGGAATTATTGAAGGATTATGATTGCGATATCCAGTATCATCCAGGAAAGGCTATTGTAGTTGCTGATGCGCTAAGCAGAAAAGCAATGATAAAATCTCAAGGAGAGGTTAACACAACTGCAGCAATGTATGTTATAGGAAAAGTATTCAATTACGGTAATGAGAAGTTCATAATAGATGCACCGGGTGGGTAAACCAACCAAGAGTTTATTCATCGGTTTTCAAATATGTTCGCAACATTGAAGATTGTACCTGATATAATTGATGAAGTGAAAGCCGCTATTAAATCAGACCCTTATCTGGGAACGGTACAAGAAGACACCGAAAAAGGTAGGGCCGTTCCTGAGTTCACCTTGGATGATGAAAAGGTACTGAAATACAAAGGAAGAGTATGTGTTCCTGAAATGGAATACTTGGACATTAGACACCGACTAATGAAGGAACCTCACACCACCGCTTATTCGGTACATCCTAGAAGTACAAAGATGTATCATGATTTGAAGAAATTATATTGGTGGAGAGGAATAAAAGCAGATGTAGCTAAATTTGTCTCTCAATGCCTAAATTGTCAGAGGGTAAAGGCTGAATGGCAAAGACCTGTAGGACTATTGCAGCTGCTGCCAGAACCAGCATGGAAATGGGACTGCATCACTATGGACTTCGTCACCGGGTTACCATTGACTCCTCGAGTAGTTGACACGGTTTGGGTAATTGTAGATCATTTGACTAAGATAGCTCGCTTTATAGCTATACGACCACAGTATACCTTGGAGAGGTTAGCCAAGCTATATGTGGATAACATTGTCAGATTACATGGTGTACCTGAAAGCATTGTGTCCGATAGAGACCCACGCTTTACTTCAAAGTTTTAGAAAGGATTACAGAAGGCTATGGGTACAACGTTGAAGTTCAGTACTGCATTCCATCCTCAGATATACGGGCAGTCAGAGCGTACTATTTAGATTTTAGAAGACATGCTTCGAGCCTGTGTTATTGATTTTAAAGGCTCATGGGACGAGAAACTACCATTGATCGAGTTCGCCTATAACAACAGCTATCAGGCTACTATACAGATGTCACCCTATGAGGCACTATATGGTAGGAAATGTTGAACTCCTCTGTTTTCGAATGAAGTTGGAGAACGGAGCATCGTTGGATCAGAATTTGTTGAAGTGACTTGTTGAGTAGTCGACATTATTAAAGAAAGAGTTAGAATGGCTCAGAATCATCAGAAACAGTATGCAGATACTCGACGTCGAGACCTTGAATTTGTCGTAGGTGATAAGGTATTCTTGAAAGTATCACCTATGCGAGGTTTAAAAAGGGAAGCTAAGTCTGAGATATGTCAGGCCATATGAGATTCTAGCTAAACGTAGAAAAGTGGCTTCTCAGTTAGCACTACCACCATCTATGTCAAGTGTGCATGATGTATTTCATATCTCATTATTGAAGAAGTACGTCAGAGATCCAACACATGTTTTGACAGTGGATCCACCAGATCTAACTGATGAGTTGACATTCGAAGTAGCACCAATTGAAATCACCAGCCGAAAGGTTCAACGTCTATGCAACCGTGACATATACTATGTTAAGGTCACCTAGAAGAGCCGAGACATAGAAGAGATCACATGGGAAGAAGAGAATGCTATGCGAAAGCAAGATCCTCACCTGTTCGATTCGGAAGGTATGTGCCAATTTCGAGGACTAAATTTTTAATAAAAGGGGGGAGTTATAAGACCTGTATCAAACTAACCAGTCTTACCACATTGTACCAGGTCTACCTATCATCGTCGAGCCATGTGGACCAAGTACGTGAAGAAACCACAAGACCAGGTATGAAGTCTAACTCAAAAATAGTCAAATATGAGGGTAGGGTCGCATGCCTCAACAGGTGTTACCAATCCCACCTCAAAATAGTCGAACATATGACTTTTTGGTCATGGGGTCGCAAGACTAAAAAACGTAGGGTCGACAGATTCTGCGACCCTACATCCGACCCTATGAACAGTTGGAAACCGAAAATTAAAAAACCTTCCTAATTCAAAGGAAGTCTTACCTAAACTCATTGGAAGTTATTATGGAGGGTTTTTCTCTATAAATAGGATGTCCCTTAGCCTCTTTCACTCCTTTAGAACCCTAATTGAAAGTGAGAGAAATAGAAGAGAAGGAAGAGAAGGAAACTTGAAGAAGAAGACTAAGGAAGAAGAAGTTTAGAGAAACCTCTGAATCTCAGCAAATCCAAGGTATGAACCTAAATCCCTACATGAATTAGAAGCCTAGAATAGTTTATAAAGAACATAGGATTAGAAGAAACCCAAATCATCAATCCATGGATAGATTCCATGAGATTCCATGGAAGAGATCATTATGGACAATGAATGGTGTATAAATTATCGTTATGAGCCATAGAACAATCATAGGATGGACCATGATAGTAAGCCAAAGGATTCAAACATGAAGGAATGGACTTTAGAATGAAAGGTCGACATAGAACATGTGTGGTCGCATGTAACTTGACCACATGATTGACCACATGCCCTCGGAAAGTCCCAGGGAGGGTGTGGTCGCACGTAGGGTCAAATGGTATCCAACCCCACCTGCGACCCTACACCCTAGGGTCGTAGAAACTACTACCCTAGGTGCTACCTACCCTACGACCCTACCCCTGTGGTCGTAGAAACTGCTACCCCAGGTGCTACCCCACCTGCGACCCTACAGTTACTGTTAGTTTAAACATATTAGAATTAATTCTAATTAAAATCTATCGACTTGTTAGGTCTTTCTAGTGGTTTAAAAGGAATTATAAAGCTTGAACGAGGATCTACTAGAAATCAAAGGTGAGGGAACAAGACCTAAACTAATTGGCTAATAATAAACTATTTTTGTTTATTGAGTCCAATACCATGAATGATTCTATGTTTGTATGATTGTAATGTGCATATCACATTTCATCCACTATTCCTGTTATTATTGTTCATGCATATTTAATTTCATTTATTTATAACATGATGATGATGATGATGCTAGGAATAGGCATGTGAATGTATGTGTTAGTGTACTTGATGCGAGTGGAGCAACAGGGGGAGGACGTAACACTGTGCTTCATCTTGGTCATCAGACTCTAGCTCTATCTCTACTCAAGTCGGGTCCACTAACATCGTCGTATCGCCATTACCTTAGCAAAACTATTACGTCGTAGGGCATCAGGGGAGGTGGTCTCGGACCATGTAGTCTCTGACTCTACCGGGGGGCCTTAGCTCTATCTCTATGGACATATTGAGGGATACTGGGGTGAGGCCTTGGAAACACTGTTTGACATTAGGATTGGTTAGTTGCGAGCCCAGTTTGCAAGCCCTCGCTAGCAGGGGCTTATGTGTTGGTATGGATAGGGTATCATGGGAAGTATAATGCGGTGCGGTCCTAAGCACTTTAGCTCTATCCCTATTCCATGGTGGGTGCTTGTGGGACGGCAATGGTGTTTTCACTCGTGTATAGAGGTGTGGTGGCCACCTAACCTTTCTATTGCACATTACAAACTTATGAACCAGACCAAAGATATGAATTGAATGCATGCATATGTTTGTTGCATTGTTTTGTTTGCTCACTGAGCCATGATGTGTGCTCACCCTTTCGACGTCGAATATTTTTAGTTGATGATGCAGGTACTACAGTAGAAGATTATATGAATGCTCTGATGTATGGACATGCGGCCGCGATGGATGCAGAAGTTATGATGGAGTCGCATGATTTGTCATGTGAGTGCAACTCATGCGTCGTCGATTAGATTTTTATTTAAATTATTAAGGAAATGTAAATGATTATTTTATTTTAGTTTATGTCTTAGACTTTTTGAAGATAATTGGATAATTTATTTATGTTATCATCTTTAGACTCTCAGTTCATTTAATATTAAAGACTTCTGCTATCGTGTATTTATTCTGATTTTATTTGTGGATGTGTATGGTTTAAGCAAACGGACACAGCCTATTCGAGATCCTGGTTAAACCATTTGTTTATTGACGGTTCATCACCCCATTCCGGTTGGTACAGAATTGGGGTGTGACAAAAGAAGTCTCTTATTCTTTGCTTATAATCTCTCTTAGGGGATGGTCTAAACATCTTCCTTTTTGGTGGATAAAGGAGACATGCTCTGAATTCTTCAATAGTAGGGCACAATCCGGTTTCACCAAACCTGAATACATGAGCTATTGGATCCCACCACTGAAAAGCTTCTTTTAGTAAACCTAGGCATAATTTTACTGTCATCATTTGAAGGAGGATATCCAAGTGAATCTTCTCTAAGAATGAATGATTTTTAGTGAATTCCATACACCAACTCTAATTCTTCAATGCTCTATCCATCCTCACCATGCTATTTGACGAGTAAAAGCTCTAGAGTGCTCACCAAAGTTGACCTGTAGAAAATCCCAACCTACAACAGAATTAGTAGGGAAATCATTAGAACTATCTTCTACTGTAATTATTAGACACATTGAAAACCTTAGTGAGTTATGCATGAAATATGTACATATGCATGACCTTATATGAGCCTAAGTTTCTAAGTCAAAAGATAGGTGAGCGAGGATGAAGGCCAAACTCGACTGTTAAGAAGCTATCCAGATCATTTTTCCATCAGGAGGATCTTTTGGTTGTTTATGTAGAGTGGTCGATCCCTCCGATGAGATACCATTTTATGGGCTTGAGAAGGAAGGGCTCTTTGGAATCTTTAGACGTCGTTGAATGTAATGAACGACAGATTACAGCCAAATTTATCATTATCATTATTTTTATATTGACATGCCCAATAGGGTCGATATCAAAAGATGTGAAAGATGGGCTTGATATGCAACTCTTGGGAAATCCATTGGATAGATGAATGGATGAAAGAGCTTAGCCAGAAAGCAGGAAGTTCTTTCTTTAATTATGAAGAGATGATGAAACCATTCCTGAGTGACGGGATGTAGTAGCCTCTTTGGAGAATGAAACCCAATTCCATTGTAAAATCCTCCAAAATAGTCGAGTTTCATTGTCGACTTCCGTGAATGACAAACCAAATTCATTCTCCAATTTTTTTTTTTTTGGAAGAGTGCAAAGGCTAGACATGATATTGTTTTACCTGATCAAGGTTGGTCAGGTATTGTAACTCTTCACCATCCAGATCTGTCAACCGAACTACCTTTCCAGGTAAGATTTCTTTCACTATGAATGGTCCACTCCAGTTTGGATGAAATTTACCCCTGAGGTCATAGATAGGCACTCTTTTCTCCTTCAATACTACATCTCCCACTACCAAGTGACTAATATGGACCTTTTTATTAAAAGTAGTGGCCATTCTTTATTGGTACTTCTTTGCATTGTCAGCTGCTTTCATTCTCCTTTCATCAATGAGGTTCAACTCCTCATAACGAGATCAGAGCCATTCAGCTTCAGGGATTTTGGACTCCATTAATATCCTCAGTGATGGCACTTCCATTTCTACTGGGAGTACTGCTTCTGTAAGACCCGTGTCATTCTAACCCGGTCTTATCACCTCGAACCAGGTTTACCCATCATGGTCGAGTCAAATGGACTAAGGGCGTGAAGGAGATCGAGATCCCAGGTATTAAATCGACCCTAAAACACTCAATTTAAGGGGAGGGTCGCATACCCAGCTAAGGAGGGTCAGACCCCCCAAAATAGAAAGTCAGACCCTCTGTTTTCCAGGGAGGGTCGGACATCTTAAGAACCTAGGGTCCACGGGATCATCGACCCTCCCATTGACCCTCAGTTGCCGCCAAAACTGAAATTAGGAAATTTCCTAATTTTTGATTTGGATTCTTTCCTAATCTCAAAGGGACTTATTTTAGGATGTTTCTACTCTATTTAAAGGACATCTCTAAGCCTCTTTCACTCCTTTTACAACCCTAATTGAATTGAGAGAAAGAGAAGAGAAGGAAGAGAAGAAGAAGAGAAGTAAGGGAGAGAAGAAAGCAAAAAGGAGAAGAGTTGCAGAGAAGGAGTATTCTTCTCAGGTATGAATACTAATTCCATGAGTTTCTACAGACCTTAGGTTAGATAATGATGAGAGTATGATCTTGGAAAAACCCAAACCATCAACCCATGGTTAGGTTTTCATAGAAAACTATGGGAGATTACATGAAAGCTATCTAGGTGGATGATTCATGGTTCTAGACCATGGAATGAATGTTGAATGGACTGTAGGAGAAAGCCATAGGACCCCAAACACGAAGAATGGACAAAAAGGAGGGAGATTGACCAAAATCCACCGAGGGTCTCACAGAGGGTCGATGACATCCGACCCTATGTGATCCTGAGAATCGACCCTCAGTGTTCGGAAAGTCCAGAATGGGGAGGGTCGCACCAAGGGTCGATCATGACTCCGACCCTACCTCCGACCCTCAGTTAATAGCATGGTTTTTAAATTTTGAATAAATTTTAATTAAATTCTATCAACTTTGTTAGGTCTTCTAACAATATAATAACATTATAAAGGTGATTCTATAGCTTGGAAGAGGATCTATTAACAAGCTAAGGTGAGGAAACAAGACCTAAACTAATTGGTTAATAATAAACTACTTTTATTTTCTTGAGTCCAATGCTATGCTTGATTCTATGCAAATATGCTTGTAATGTGCATTCAACATGTCATCCAATATTCCTGCTATTATTGTTCATGCATATTTAACTTTGTTTACTTATAACATGATGATGATGATTTAATGCTAGGAATAGGCATGTGAATGTTTGTGTGTGGTTAGTGTGCTTGATGCGAGTAGGGCATCAGGGGAGGTGTTATGCGGTGTTTGATCTGGACACTTTAGCTCTATCTCTAACTCAAGTCTTCTGCATTAGCATTGTCGTATTGCCATTACCTTAGCAGAACTATTGCGACATAGGGCATCAAGGAGGGTCTTGGTCCTTGAGTCCTATACTCTACCGGGGGCCTTAGCTCTATCTCTACGGGTGCTCTGAGGGATGCTCGGGTGAGGCCTTGGATAGATTGTTTGACATTAGGATTGGTTAGTAGCGAGCCCCGTTTGCAGCCCTAGCCATCAGGGGTTCATTTGTTGGTATGGAGTTGTACATCGATAAATGTGACCTTCGTTGTACAATGTTCATTTGGGTGCTGTGGGTGACGGTGAGAGTCATCGGGTGTATCCACACTCTCGTGCATAGAGGTGCAGTGGCCACCTATCCTTTCTATAGAACAATGCAAACGTAAAACCAGACCAAAGATATGAATTGATTGCATGCATATGTATTGTTGCATTGTTTTGTTTGCTCATTGAGCCATGATGTGTGCTCACCCCTCGACGTCAAATATTTTTAGTTGATGATGCAGGTACAGCCGTTGAAGATTATATAAATGCTCCAGAGTACGGGAACATTGCCGCGATGGGAGTTGAAGCTGAAGTGGATACACATGACTCCTCTTGTGAGTGCAACTCATGTGTATTCGATTAGATATTTTTTTCTAGTTTTCTTTATTTGGATTTATTAAAGACATGTATTTGATATTTATTTATGTCATAGTTGATATAGAATAATTTGTTATTTAAATATTAATATCATAATAGATTCTCAGTTCGTTTTACTATAAGACTTCTGCTATTATATATTTTCTCTGATTATGAATGTGAATGTATGGGGTTCAGATAACACTGATATAGCCTACTCGAGATCCTGGTTGAACCGTTGGTTTGTTAGCGGTTGATCACACCATTCTGAATAGTGTGGAATTGGGGTGTGACAGCTTCCATACCATATACTAATGAGTAAGGCGTCGCTCCAGTAGATGTCCTTATAGAAGTTATGTATGCCCATAATGCATATGGTAGCCTATCTGTCCAGTCACCATGAGTTTCTATCATTTTCTGGAGGATGACCTTGACATTCTTGTTGGCGGCTTCTACTGTTCCATTTTTTTATGGACGATAAGGGAAAGAATGATGCCTCTAGATGTTAAACTTCTCACACAGCTCTTGTACCTTACCTCTAAAGTGTTGACATTGATCTGAGATTAGAGCATGAGGCATCCCATGCCGACAGATGATATGCTCTTGAAGGAACTTGGCTACCTTATTTGCTGTGAGTTTAGCATATGACTGAGCTTCTACCCACTTAGTAAAATAGTCGATGGATACTAAGATGAACTCATGTCCATTTGATGCTTTTGGGTGAATCTTTCCGATCACATCAATACCCCAAGTTGAGAATGGCCAAGGTGAACTGAGAGTGTGCAATTCTATAGGCGGTGCATGTATCAGGTTGGCATAGATCTAGCATTTGTGGCACTTCTTCATGAACTCCTCGCAATCTTTTTTCATCATGTTCCAATAGTACCCCATTCTCAATATTTTCTTTGTAAATCGCAGAATTCATGTGCGGTCCACAAACTCCTTGATGTATCTGCTCAATGAGGGTTTGTGCTTGCTCTTCATTGACACAGACCAATTGTACCCCATCATATGATCTCTTGTATAGGATATCTTTGCAGAGGATGAACTGTGAGGCATATCGTCTCAGTGTCTTCTTCTCTCCTGTTGTAGCATCTGTAGGGTATTTGCCTTCTTTAATGAAGTCCACTATGGGTGCAAACCAAAGTTTTCCATCAACTGTCAATGCATCAACTTCTGCATATGCCGGCTGCCTTCTTCTTTCTATCATCAAGGGTCTTCTGTGTTCGACAGGATCACCACTGATCATTGAAGCCAAGGTCGCCAATGCGTCAGCGTATTTGTTTGTGTCCCTTGGAGAATAGTCGAACTCTATCTCTGTGAAGCTCTGAGCCAGACTAATTGCATGCTCCTGATAAGGTATCAATTTTTCATCCTTGGTTTTCTACTCTCCTTTGACTTGGTAGATGACGATGGATGAATCCCCATACACTTTTAACTTCTTGATGCCTATTGCAAGTGTAGCTTTGAGCACCATGATGCAAGCTTCATATTCTGCAGTACTGTTTGTATAGTCGAACTCTAATCTGAGTGAGAATGGTATGAATTATCCTTCTGGATCTATAAGTAATACCCCAGCTCCGCACCCTCTATGGTTGGCGGCTCTGTTAAAGAACATCATCCATGTATTTTTTTTCTTTTTCTCTTCGGCCATGTGAACCTCTTCATTGGGGAATACATCATCCAAGTTTCTGAGCTTATCCCTGACTGGGTGAGTGGATAGATGCTCTGCAATTACACTTCCCTTAATGGATTTCTGTGTGACATACGTGAATCAAATTTAGACAACAATAGTAGCCTTCGAGCCAATCTTCCAGTCAATGCTGGCTTCACAAATAGGTACTTCAATGGGTCCATCCTTGAAATGAGTATGACAGGGTACGATAACATGTAATGTCTCAACCTTTTAGTTACCCAGACTAGAGCCACACTTGTCTTCTCCAAGGGTTTATAGTTTAATTGGTAGCCTATGAATTTCTTGCTTAAGTAATATATTACCTTTTCTGTACGTCCATCGTCATCATGTTGGGCTATCATCAATCCCATGGAATCTTCTAACACTGATAAGTAAAGGAGCAACGGCCTTCCAGGAATAGGTGGAGCCAGCACTGGCGGATTTGATAGATAAGTCTTGATCTTGTCAAAAGCCAACTGACACTAAGGGTTCCACTCCTTGGGTTGATTCTTCCTTAGTAACTTGAAAATCGGATCACATGTTGTCGTGAGGTGTGCAATAAATCGATTAATGTATTGGAGCCTACCCAGAAAACTTCTTATCTCTTCTTTCTCTGTCTTGGGAGGTGCCATCTCTGATATCACTTTTATCTTGGCTGAGTCTATTTCAATCCCCCTTTGACTAACCATGAAGCCTAGCATTTTTCCTGTTGTTACCCCAAATGCACACTTCTGAGGGTTAAGCCTAAGCTTGTATTGCTTGATCCTCTCAAAGAATTTCCTGAAAGCTGTACTATGGTCCTCTCTGGTAAGTGATTTTATAATCATATCATCCACATATACTTTAACTTCCTTATGAATCAGATCATGCAACACTGTCGTAGCCATCCTCTGATAGGTTGCTCCTACATTCTTTAGTCCAAATGGCATTATCGTGTAACGATAGGTACCCCAGTCTGTTGTAAAGGCAGTTTTTTCCTTGTCTTCCAGGGTCATCTTGATCTGGTTATACCCTGAGAATCCATCCATGAAAGACAAAAGTGCATTATTGGTTGTGTTATCAACTATCATGTCTATCTTTAGTAGGGGGAAATCATCCTTGGGGCTGGCCTTATTCAGATTCCTATAATCCACACACACTCTCTGCCTTCCATCCTTTTTAGGTACTATGACCACATTAGCTAGCCATTCTAGGTACTTTGAGACTTCCAAGAATCCAGCATCAAACTATTTCATTATATCCTCTTTGACTTTTAAAGTGCATTCAGGCCTTTGCTGTCTCAACTTCTGCTTATGTGGCTTTGCATTGGGAATTAGAGGTATCTTGTGTTGTACCACTTTTGGATCTATGCCTGGCATATCTTCATAAGACCATGCAAACACCTCTTGGAATTCCTTTAATAACTTCATCAACTAGTCAGTCTCTCCTTCTGTCAAGGTCATGCCAATTTTGATCTCTTGTGGATGCTCTTCTGTGCCAAGATTGATCGTCTTGAAGTCCTCGCCAACAGCTTGGCCTTTCTTCTCTTCCGAGGCTTTGATATATTGTAAGATTTCAGGAGGTGGTTCATCATTCTCATCATTATCAAAGTTAGAGTTAGAAGAAGAGGAATTAGAAGAAGTAGACACAGTGTAATTGGAAAAACTTTCTTTATTAATGCTTGGAAACAGAGGTACAGAAGAGGAGGTTCCTAATGGAACGGACTCAACGCTATCAAATGACTCAAACCTACCTAAGGACTTATAAACTTCGGGCCCAAACATGGCCATACTGTACTGATTACATGACAACCCTTTCGGGTAGACAAAGGTATCTAGACAACTCCAGTTTGGGATCATTCCATTGATAAGGAGGATGATTGTTTGTACATTGGGAGCTCGATCTTGATCGCTCCGGTGAGCATCAGGACTTGGTCCTCGTCGAACAGATTGCTGATGTCGATCGTCTCTGTCTCTGACTTCTACTCTTTGCTCTGCCTCTAACTCTTGATCTTTTTCAGCTCCATCCAATCAATTATACAGTCAAAGAATATTTCAAAACCAGGTACTTGTCTTTGGAGGTTTCTATCTAGCCACGGTTTAGGAAATCTGTAAAATGTAATGTCCTCTCCTTCTTTGACAAAGTATCCATTGAGAGTCTTGATGTATAGGTTGATTTGCTCATCCTCATATATATCTCCAAACGGTGCCTGGTAAACCGTCTCATCTATACTCTGTGGTTGCCATCTTCTATGACTCCTGTCTGCTGCCTTTATTAGACTCCTACTGCTACTCCTATATTTTCTCCTCTTGAGCCTCTGAAATGCATCATCGACTCTCTTCTGTTTCTCCTCTATCAGTTTTTTATTGTAGTCGGTAGGAACATACCCCAGTCCAAATCTGTACTCATTGGTCAAAACAGATAACATGTTGACACGACCCTGTTGGTTGGAACCAAGGCCCATACCTGGAAAGTAAGACATGTTAAGTAATTGACGAAGCGAAATGACAAATGCGTACCTGGGGGATTTGGTTCTGTGGTTGCCATGATGTTGCTAATGTGGAATCCATCGAGACTGGTATCTTGTAGTATACTTCCTTCTATCCCTTTATCCTTCTGCTCTGTTGCCAACACATTTACAGCTGCCAAGTCTGCATAAACTGTAACAGTAGTGCCATTATGGAGGAATTTAACCTTCTAATGCAAACTTGATGTCACCACATCTGCCAAGTGTATCCATGGTCGGCCCAAAAGTACACTGAAGGATGATGGTATATCAATAACTGGAAACTCAGTCAGAAACTCTACAAGCCCAACCTATATCGAAACAGTAAACACGCCCAAAATGGCCCTCCTAGAATTGTCATATGCCTTTATGGTCATGTCAGAAGGCTTGAGCTCAGATTCACTAAATCCCAAATGCTTAAAGGTGGAAAAAGGGAACACATTTAGGGCCGACCCATTATCAATCAGTACTTGAAATATACTCTAACCCCAGCATCCAGTAGTGATGTACAGAGGGTGGGTATGATTCTTACCTTCTGGGGGAAGATCTTCACCTCCAAAGACTA
The DNA here is from genome assembly GCA_028583415.1 of Protea cynaroides. Taxonomy (NCBI): domain Eukaryota; kingdom Viridiplantae; phylum Streptophyta; class Magnoliopsida; order Proteales; family Proteaceae; genus Protea; species Protea cynaroides. The sequence goes on along the minus strand of CM053271.1, from coordinate 65,675,558 downwards.
TGGAATTAACCGCATACTTACCCCCAATCAGGTGTTTGGGACTTGAATACTTGCTAAGGACTTTAGGACTACATCTCTGTGAGTTTTGGAGGCCATCAGTAACCCCCATATGGAAACATTAGCTTGGGTCTTTTGGAGCTGCTTTAACACAGGATTCTATGGTTTTGGTTGACTAGTCTAATCTTTATCTTTCTCTCTCATCAGTTGGGCTGGATTCTCCACTGTCAAGTGAGCCAACTTGAAATTCTTCCCTGTCCTTGTTTCTGCTATCTCTTCTTCATCTTCTGAGAATACAACTTCCATTTCTATGAAATGCTTGTTTAATTGGGCCACATCCGATTCTTCTTCTGATAGGCATATGATAAGTGGTTCTTTAGTTTTTGTCTTTGCTATAGAGTACTCAGAATTTTCTGGGAATATCACTTCCATCTCATCAGATTGGTAGCCAGTATAGGTGATTCTTAGCTCTTCGTCAGATTGATAGGCAATAAGCTCTTTCGGTTCTACCTTAGCTACCTTTGGCTGAGAAATTTTGGGGAAATACACTTCATGTTCCCATCTGACTTCTTGGGTCGAGACCATGTTTATCTCGTCACCAGGTGTGATGCCTCCTTTAGCTTGGACCATTTGAGTTGGAATATCCTTATCCGAACATACCTCCCCCCATTCTATGAAATTAACTATGTCACGGGGAAGGGATTATTTGCCATAGATGCTTGCCTCGGTTGGAGCTTGAATTTTCTGGCATCTAGTAGGTCTTGTATGGCATGGCTCAGTATGATACAGTACTTGGTATCGTGCCCATTTTGGTTATGGTATTTGCAGAATTCATTTGCACACCAAAAAGGAGGTGATGGATTCAGGACAGGCCGTGTCTCTAGGGTTTTAAGTTTTCCTCCTTTAACTAACTTATCAAGAAGTGATGTTTTAGCCATTCACAATTTCCTAAACTGTCTTCTGGTTCTCCAATTCTGGCGAGGAAGGGGAGGAGATGTGTCCTCTATAATTAGTGGTTCCGTGCTCGTATTGGCCACTTTCTTTGGTACCACTGACGGGTTGGATCCTGAACCCTTAGGTGGATACGATCTTCTGTTAAAGCTGGATTTTGGCTTCTTCGCTTTGGTCCGAAGGACGTCCCCATTGATAGCATCTTCAACTTGTTGCCCCGCAACAATAAGTCCTTCAAAAGTTAGAATAGCCTGTCCAAAGATATAAGTCTTGTATGTTTTGTTCAATCCTCTCATCATCATCTGGACCTGATCCTTCTAAGATGGTCGGTCCCACAGCTTCGTTGCTACAGCTCTGAACCTAGTTAAGTACACTGTGAAACTTTCTTCTTGCTTCTGCATCATAGTCTCCAACTGCCTCCTATGAGTCTCAACCTCACTGTTGTAAGAGTAGAAACTTATGAAGGCCCGAGTTATATCAAGTCAGGAACGAATTTGGGCTGGGTTCAAGTTCATCAACCATCTATGGGCCCA
>CM053271.1:65651886-65673577 GCA_028583415.1 Protea cynaroides | reverse complement strand
AGTTGTACAAATCCGATCTCATCATGAGATTCTGTCTATTTCTTAATGTTTCAATTGCATTCATATTCGATGTTTTTCATTCATTGCATGCACATCATTTCTCGAGTGGGCCATATGCCGATCCAACTATTTTGAATACTTCGCTTGCCCGAAATACGTGGGGATTTGATTCTCAAGAGATGCCATGTCTTCGAGATAAGTTGGCAATTTAGGTAGCTTTTCTTCAATTTGGTCAATCGTCTGCACTGGTTACATCTTTAGTTTAGTTTGGTTTGTAGGATACAAACTTAATCGGCAGTTATGGACACAAATACCCTTTCGAGCTACATTATTTAGATTTGATTCTTGAACATCTCCGGGATACGTAAGTATTTTGGGACAACATCCCAAATTCAGTCCAGCACTTTGGTTTGGATTTATCACATTCATCTATGGTTTTCAATATTGTATTTAAAATTTTGATTTCACAATTGGTTTCCAAGCCATTCAAATTCAAATTTCAAATGTTGCATTTACATTTTGGATTAAAACTTTATATTCATATTTGGTTCTCAAATCTTATTTCAAATCCAATTCAAATCATTTATCTCCGTGAACTACGTAGAGAATTTGATTCTCAGATATTTCTGAGATACGTAGGTAGTTTGGACAACCACCAGATTCGGTTCATCGGCTGTCAAAATTTTGTTTCATTTCTTTATTTTTCTTTCTCATTCGAGTGTGCAAGGCTTAAGCACAATGAGACATAGGCACATGAGTAAAATTTGGTAGTCCATCTGGATGTTCCACAATTCACCAGATTAGCATGATTGGGCCGTCATCCGATTCCCATCTATTTAATCCCCATATTATTTAGTTTATTTCTTTTATTTTCATAACATGCTTGGCTAGACTTTATCTTAGGATGTCCTATCAACTAGGTCTAAGAATCCTTTGAAATTTAGTCATCCATTGACCATGAACGTCATAAAAAGAGCTAGGAAATGAGTACTATGGGAGACTGGTTTTGAATCGGACGATTTAGCTGCTTAACACCTTCCCAAATGGTAACCTCGATGCCTACCCACTCTTTGATAAGACCAAATCCTAATTTAGGACATGACTCATTCGATGTCTCTCTTATTTGGAATGGCAATTTTATAGGTCATAGACCTCAATCTAGGTCACTACCTTGATTATTTCCGTCCATCGTCACGGGTGGACAAGATCACAAGGCAAAAGCCTTTGATCTCTCGTTTAGGCAAAAACCACTCATTTTTCATTAATTTCAAACCTCATTTTCTTTCAACCCACAAGAGAGAAGACCTTTTAAGGATAAAAACATGATTTGTCCTCACACCTCCTTTGTACACCTTGTCTGTGTCTCCCACAAATTATCTCATTCTGGAGGACCGTGTATGGATTCTAGCAACAACAAACATTCTTGTATCTCCTTTCCCGCTTGGCCCCCAATTTTTCTTAATAAATTTTTTTTTTGTCCAAAAAAAAGATAACCAAACATAGTTCAAGTAATTGGTATCGGATCACCGAATCAGACATTTAATATCAGTTTTGGACCTGAGCTATCCATGATTCTAGCCTATTTTAATATTATTTTATTGAAGATGTCGGTTCCTACTGGATCCATAAATCGATTTGGTCCAAATCGGATTGATTTTTGACATTGTCAACACTGTATCCGATTCCTCTATCTAGAGCCTTGCAACTAAACGATGCTTGCTAAAATGGCAGTTTAGATCCTTGGTAAGCCGTGTATTGGAGGAATGTTTGCCTTCATGTTCACGTTGTACTCCATTATGAGAATATAAACGAATGACATCATTTAAAGCGATCTTTTGTAATCATAAGAGGAAGGGGTATTTGCGATAGCCATTTACAATGGTTTAATATATCCGTCTTGAATAGGTACTCATTCATGACGGATATATTGTTCCATCATAAATAGAGGCTTATAAACAATGGTTATCCCGCGAAGCCCTTATACGACGGTATATATATATATATAAGGGAGGTTAGAGGAGGGTAATCCCTTAGTTACAATTGGTGGTCAGGGTCTAGGTAGATCAAATGGGAGACAGGAACATGGCAAGAATGGGGTCGCTCTAAGTCACAAGGTTGCAAAATAATTTGTTATTATTACGAGAAAGAAGGTCATATAAAGAGGAATTGTCCAAAGCGTAAGGAGATTAAAAAAGAAGAGGAGGAAAAGGAGAATGAAGGAAAATCATCTACAGCTGCTATTATGGAAGGATGGAGTGATGGAGATATTCATCTCACTACTTCAGCAAGTACGGACATTTCATATTGGATTTTAGATTTGTCTTGTTCATTTCATTTGTATTCTATTAGAGAGCAGTTTGCTATATATCATGCATGTGATAAGGGTACAATCAAAATGGAAAATGATGCTGAAAGCAAGGTTGTCAGAATTGGGACTGTACAGATTCACATGTTTGATGAGATTGTGCAATCATAACTAGGTTTAGACATGTGCCGGATCTAAGGAAGAATCTGATTTTATTGGGAACACTGGATTTGACAAGCAAGAAGTGCTCATATGAAGGTGGAGTTCTCAAGGGTTTTGGAGTAGCTATGGTTGTGATGTAGGAAAAAATGGTTGGTTATCAATACAAACTTGCAGGGAGAGTTGAAATAGATGGTGCTTCTGTCGGAACTCAGGCATGGGGAACAAATAGGATATAGAGATTGCAAGAAGTTCAAGTTGTGAACAAGTACAGATCTAAAAAGAAGCAAGTTTCTTTGACTTTGGATTTTGTGAGCGGAAGTGATCTCTCAGGTGATGCTGTAGTAGTGGGAGAGGTGGAGTCACATCACATCATGTGGTGGTGAGCTGTGCAGGATACTTGGATGGGGTGTGGGCTATGCCGGTTTGGGCATAGCGGTTTGGCAAAGACAATAGAGGAGTTGTAGAATCGACATCAACATATTTTTCTTCAAAGTGGCTTGTAGAATTCAAGCCAGGTAGAGATTTGTTGGGTTATGTCTTATATTTTGTAGGGTTCACACTGTTATTGGAGTTGTAATTATATTTGATTTGGGTCCATTATATGTATAAAGGGTTAATCTGTAATTATGTGGGATTAAGGTTTTTAAGGTGCTTATATATTTTCTCTATTGGGAAAACGCTAGGTAAGGTCTGAGAAAAGGAGAACACTTTGTCAGGTGGAGAGAGGTGTAAAGTTTTCTTCGAAATAAAGAAATTTGTTGTTTCTCTGAATGGAGGTAGGCATTCCACATTAGGGTGCTAAACCATGGTAAATCTTATATTTGTGTGTTTGATTGATCTTCATTTTCTCTCTTGATTGTGCTTTCATCCCTAACATATCTGAAGTCATAATCAACCACCAGCCCCACTAATTGAGGGTTTTTTTTTTAATATGGCCCTTTGAGTGGCTCTGCTTGAGATCCAAGTTTTGTATTGGATACATTTAGCATATTTAGGGTTTATGACTTTGCTTTCTCTTTGAGCTTCTCCCCAGCTTGATTTGTTTTCTTTCTTCTGATTTAGTGGTCTCTGTCTCCGGGGTTTATGCTTGAGTTTCATGGGGTGTTATGATTTTCATATTGCAATATTTTATTCCAAACTGAGTTCGCTATATTCTATAGCATTATCATTACAAGGGAACAGGCTCTTACAGAGAGAGAAGTCACCCTATGGCCTATTTAAGCCAATCTCTGTGATGATTTTATCATACTGACAATTGGATAGATGAAAAATTACTAGATAGGTGTGCATGCTAAATATGGTGGTCCACCTTGTATTGTTATCTTCTTTTATTTTTTTTCTTAACAGTTCCTATTCTTCTAACAAAGTTGACTGTTTCAAACTATTTTCATAGCTGTTTTAAACTATTTTCATTGCATTATTCTTACTCATGGTGATGTCAAATTGGCCTGAAAGTCAACAATGGTTTGATAATGACATAATCAACGTATCCACAAGTGCCAATAGACAATGCCATATGGTGGGTAAGCCGGCAGAATTGGGACGAAAACTCTCTTTTGGAGCTAGATTCTTGCTCAATAATTTTAATTACATACACATGTGCATTTTTTTTATAGAGGTAAATGTTGTTTCAGATACATAAAGTTTGTATTTTATTACAGCAAGTGAACATTGACTTGGGTCCTTAGGTAATTAGAAGCATATGGTGTTTGAGGGTGATTCCACCTTTATCTGGTTGTCTAACACTCTAACTTAGGCAGTGGTCCTTTGAGGTTTGTCCCATTCATTGTGGAGATCCTTTTTATTTTTCCCTCTTGGATAATCATATTCCATTGGACACTTGGATTTGTGACGTTTTTTCTTTTGGGTAAGTCACTTAGATTTGTGGGTCAATCTTGTTATCAGTATTGTAACTGTCTATCGTTTCTTTTAACCCTAAGCCCACCCCCTTGATTAAATAATCTTTTTCACCTCCTGGATTATGTATTTACAAAGTGAGGAGCTGTTAGGGCATTTATTTATATTGGGGCTTTAGCTGTTGCTTCATTATGTCCTGCGGAAGATGTTGTTATGCTCAATTGTTTATGGTCTCCTTACTCTAGGTGAGTCTTGTTATCTGTATTTCTTTCTCCTACCTTCCATTTTTTATAAAAAAAAAATGTTAGGGGTTGGTGTACATGGAGTCGTGGGACTAGGCATTTTAGTATTTATTTTACTGTGAATTTTATATTTTAAATCTGATGGTTGATGGAAACGACAGTTTCTTTTGATTTGGTGACAGAAGTACACATCTTTACCAATTATTAGGATTTTCTATTTTCAATTGCTTATCTAATTGTGTCCCTATGATTTAAGTTTCCCTCTATAGTATGTTTATTTCTGCTTATGTTCATATTTTTTCCCATAATTCTTTGAAGGACCAGTAGGCAACCTAAGAGGGAGTGCCCTAATTGAGTAATGCCACTAATGCGGAATTAAAACTTTTTGCTAACATGAAACTCAATCCAAAACTCAAATGATGAAACTTGAAAGAAGTAAATGATAGCAAGAACAAATAATAGAGGGGGAGATGAAGAAATTGCAGGTTAGACAATGCAATTTAGAGTGGTTCGGAAACCTTGCTTACATCCACTACCAAGTGATACTCGTACACTTGGACTTTCCACTATCTCGATCATTTACAATGGTAGTGATCAAACCATCTAAAATTATTTCTGGGCTCACAAGCAACCTAGTGGTTTTACAGGATCACTACTTACAACCCAAGTGTTTTCTAGGTTCACACTCAAACCCAAACAATTGTTTGTTTCCTAGTGGCACCAATTAACCCCCTTGCTGCTTTACGGGTAGCTATTGTCACCTCCACTTGCGATAACCCATTGTGGAGATCGCATTTTCCCACAACCTGAAAACTATCTCAAGAGTTTTTGAGTGTTTTCACTCAATTATAAAATGTCTCAAAGGCTAGATATACAACTCAAGCACAATACACCTCTAATAGGCAAAATATACAAGAAATAAGTGTAATTCGAATTTTATTCTCAAAGCTAGAAAACCAAGACTTCAATGTGTGCAAATTCTCTTGAAGCTCCCCCCTAGCTAGTACCTATTTATAAGGGACTAAGCAATAGTAAATCAGGGCTGGTTAGATCAGCACTTTGTCCATTGATTGGTTTGGCCAGACTTTCACGCTTTGACCGGGGCAAAATGACCACCAACAAATGTCGTTCATAAAGCCATGACACATTCAATATTAAGGTCTATGCAACCCGATTTCATCGAAGTTAAGTTCCATTACTAAAGTGTCAAACCATTGATCAATTTGTTGGGTAACTTAGACTAAATAAGTTTATTGGATCCAGAGCTTTGAGAATCTTTACAACTTAGAAGATCTGAAATAATTACAATTTATAAACCACTCCTAAGTCTCCATATGCCAAAATGCCAAATATCTTCAAAGGATCGCTTGGTGGAGCTCGAACAATATGAAGCATAATTTGAAGCTTCATTCAATTTTGCTTCAAGACTTCATGTATCTTGTCAACTTGAGCTTGATGGATCTTCCAATGAAGCTTGAGCTCGAGACAGCCATCCATTTGCTGGGGTTGGATTCAAACTTCTTGTTGATGTTTTGAGAGGATACAGCTTGTGATACATGGGTTTTTTTCACACAACACAAACACAAATATGACTAAAGCACTTATATAACATGTAATGTCTCAACATTCTCTATTTTCCGTTACGTTTCAGTAAAGACTCATTCTGAAGTATGGCTACATTCTCTCTGTTTTAACATTCTGGAATTTAGTTTATGTATTTGATTGCATCACAGAATCATATTGGAGATTAATTACATGGCAGAAAAGGAGGGTCTCTAATACTCCAGCTTCAGCTTCTTCTACTGGTTAATTAATGTGCATGGAGTTTGTTATTACTTATCAATATTAATGATAATTGTGTATTTGTTTACAGAGGCTTCTTATAATGTGTTATGAAACAAGTACCAAAAGAGGTAGAGGGCTAGCCAGATGTGACGTTATGAAGACGTTGCAGTATTTGTGGACTAGAGTCCCTAATTTATTGGCTTACAGTGCATCACAGTATTGCCTTTCTCTTTTGTTGGCAGTGAATATTAGGCACCACAACATTGGGGAAATAGACGAACCAGCAATCTACACGATCAATGATGACCTGGTAATCGGCTACCATCCTTATTCATGTCATGCCAAACACCATCTGTTGAAAATAAACAACCTCTAAATCGCCCTTGGTTGCCTCTTACTTGCGTCTTTATTTCTGGTTGAAGGAGTACTCCGTGGAGATCTATGAGTGGTCTGGAACCAGCTGAGAACCATATACAGCTGATGATGTCCAAGTGCAATTCTACATGATGAGTGCAATTCTACATGATGAGCCCCTATGCGTTGAAAAGTTTATCAACTGACTTGAAGGTACTCATTTTGATTTCCTAGTTGCTGTTTCGTGTGATCTTGCATGCTTTTAAAACTCTCTTCATGTGAACCTGTTTTGTCACGGGGTTGCCATTTTACTTTGTTTAAGGTACCAGACGTTTATAGAGTTTTCCAATTCAAGGTTGAATACCAGAGGCTAAAATATACAAGCTTGTCTCTTTCGAAGCAGGTATGTTTATGTTGTCTGAATATACAATCCTATGCTCTGCTGAACCTAACAACTTGAGTCCTAGAATGCTCCAATGGTAACTAAGCATGAATTTACTACGTTGTGATCTAATTTGCAATATTTGTTGCACAAAACTGAAATAGTGTTCCACGGCTATCTTTCAAATTGTTTTTGGTTGCCCGGGGGGTTGTTTAGGTAGAATAGTTTCAAATGTCAATGAAGTTTTTGGTAATGCTGAGAGAGAGAGAGAGAGTCCTTTTGCCAACCCAGTTTCACAAATTTGAACATTATTGAACTCTCGGCTATCTCACCATTTTTGCAAAAAAAAAAGTTTTCCAGAAAATGAGATTCGGTGCTCCCTTGTAACTGGTGCTCGTTTTCAGATTGTTCTTTCCCATTAATAGAAGACCAAAAACTCACCTGCCAATCTTCTTCTAGGAGAAGCCATGGTGAAACTTTTGCATCAACCATGCAGTCCAGATGTCTATTTGTTATTTAAGATGTCTCCATGTACCTATATTGAGTCATCTAATCCATATCAATCATATTTTAGTGATTCTTGATATATTTGGTAAGTAGGATAATTCTTATTATATTTGAATGATTTTTGACATCTTTGATAAGTTGAGTATATTTCTTACCATACTTGATTGATTTTGACATCTATGGTAAGTTGAATATTATTTCTTACCATATTTGATTGATTTTGACATTTTTAATAAGTTGGATATATTTCTTACCATATTTGATTGATTTTGATATTTTTGATAAGTTGGATATATTTCTTGTCATATTTCAGTATTTTTGACATATTTTGTAGACTAAGAAAGTTTTCATACTATGCATGACTAGAATAGGAAAATTTGTTACCATATATATATATATATATATTCTTGCTTATTTGGTAAGTTTTGGATAGATTTATTCCCGTATTTGCATTGTTACCCATATTGATATATTTGGTAGAATATGATAGATTTATTGTCATATATACACATGTCATATTTAAATCTTACCATACTTAGAAGATAGCATATTAAATTATGTTAAATTGAATCTTGCTATATGTGTTGATTGTCATATATATGATAATTACTATATTCAGATAGAATATCTTATTTTGGTAATAATTTAATTTCTGCAATACTCTAGTTGATCATACTATATTTGTACACTTTAGAAGACAAAGTAGAGTATGGACGTGCATTTAGGCACTCACATGCATGGTAAGGGAAAAATTTGAATAACATAAAAATCTTAATGAGGAAAAATGGTGCCTTCCCAAACATTCCAAAATTAGAGCTTAGGTTAAAATGATAGTTTTAGGATGATCCTTATACTTACTATATGTCTTAGTGACTTAGAACAAGTTACCTTAACCTAGGACAGGTTATAAACTCTTAACCTAGAACAGTTTATCTTAACCTAGAACAGGTTATCCCTTAACCTAGAATAGGTTATAATCCCTTAACATAGAATAGGTTATAAACCCTTAATCTAGAACACGTTATAAACCCTTAACCTAGAACATGTTATAAACTGTTAACCTAGAACAGGTTACCCCTTAACTTAGAATAGGTTATAAACCCGTAGACCTAGAGCTGGTTCTAAACTTTTAACCTAGAACAATTTTTTTTTTTGCTAGAAATCAGAATGAATTAGATTAAAAAGAAAGAAAAGGATCAAGACACCCTAATAAGGTGCGACCCCCACCTTTGGCATTGCCATCAGCAGGGGGCACCCCATGTGAAACAAATTAAAACAGAGCTATTGAAACCTATAATGAGGCATATGGGAAGCATCCCAAACCTAGAATAGGTTATCCACCCTTAAAACCCATTTCAAACTATGCTGTACATGATTTCTAGGACCACTAGAATACGTAGGCAATTTAAAGGGATCTCCAAATATGATACTATCCCTTAGTTTTCTTAGGTCATCTATCATCTGTCATCTATATCCATTATCCACCCATATCCATCATCCATATCCACTATTCATACCTTAACCCATCTTTAGCCAATCAAGCAGAAGCTTTAACTTGAACAAGGAATCTAATCAATCCAAGAATAAATCACAAGCATAAACTTTAATCACACCTGAACGATGGTAGTGAACCAGATTTTCAAAAAATTCTAAGAAACATAGGCAGTCTGAAAGATTCCAGATTCTGTTCAATGACATCAAACCATATGGTTTGGTTCGGTTTGTTTAAAAGAGTCTAGCATAGAAAAGGCATAAGAGATTGATCTCGATCGTGTGCCTAACACCTTTTTATAACTGTAACCTGACGCTTACTCGGATCTCTGATAGATCAAAAAGCTGATCTAAGGGTCATGAGTCAACAAAAGTTTTATCTTATGGTTAGACTATATTTGAGGTCCAAGCCTTTAATCTAGGTGGTGACTCTAAGCAAATCATCCTCTTGAGGAAGATATGAATCCCTCTCACATTGTCTTCATAGATGTCTCCACTTATCCATCATTTTATATTTAGCCTAGTTTATTTTCCACTAGAAAGAAATATACATAATTTAAGAAATTTTATGGAACTTTGTTTGATGCTTTGAAAAAATATGTGCACCTAAATTACTTATTTTACTATTTATCTTTGGATTCTCAGTTCATTTTAGTAAGGTTAGGTTCTAGGTTGGACCACATTTGGTTGAGTAGTAGCCCAGTCACACTTAAAACTTACTAAAAAATTAGGGTGTGACAATCCTGATGAGACTAGATTTGCCACTTTGGTGGGTTCCACCTGTTCCCAACATGATACCTACAAATCCTTATAGCAATGATACTTGGCAATATCACCTTTGGTTGCACACTCCCTTATTTTGAAGCTTTATAAATACAAGACCTTGAATTTGAAGACATTATAATGTAAGTAGGTGTGCCACTTTGATGGGTTCCATCCAATTCTACCATGATATCACCAAACTCTTAAATATCATGAATGTCACATATATTCTAAATATAAAGTGAACCAATCATAGAAAATATGTACAATAGCTCATTAAGATACATGGTACAAATTATCAGAATACCCTACAAAATAAGTACAAATCGGCTTCCCTAAGGATACTTTCCATCAAAATACCTTCCCCTTAATGCCAAAGTTAGTTAAATTATATAGCAAATTGAACATCTCGACTAGTGGAGTTCGACGCAACAAACTGGAGCTCCATCAGAGCTCCTACATGCCCTCTTTCAACAGTGCATGATTTCAATCTCCAGAACCATGGTTCAGTAAATTTCTATCTAGCTTGTACGGGTTCGGTTCGTTCCATACTGATTACATTCGGTCTACTCTAGTTCAAATCAAAACCGAATGGTCTTGGTTCTGGTTCACGACTAAACCAATGAGTCGGGTTTAATGGTCTAATGCTTAGTTCATAATCGGGTAAAAATTGGGTTCTGGTTCAAGGAACCCGGTTTTGGGTGGAAATTTTGGGTCAACTTTTTGGGTTGCCGGGCTAGAAATTCGGGTCAAGTCAACATATTTACAACTTAGTTGACAAGGTCGTGTAGGTCACAAGTATTGATCCGCACATGTGCCTCATCATTTTATCCGAGGTTGTCTTAGACAGAGTTGATAACTCCTCTGAGTTAACCTAGCAATGACCCAGTCAACTCTGCGCCCTTTTTTTAAGCTTCCTTCGCGAGTGGATCTCAATAGCTTTCCCACCGACGCGTGGCTGCGCATGTGGCGGCCAGCTTGACGATTTTTATACTGCCATCATCGTCTCTCTGTTCTCTTTCCAATGGTATATATCTTGTTACCTTTTGCCTGTAAGATAATTTTCATCGGTGAGAAATCTTTGACAGGTTGGATCCATAATCTAAGAAATTTTTATCTTTCGATTCAATCAATCAATATTGGTCTTTACTATCAATTCCCAATGATTTTAGCTATGTATGGTAGGCTCTGATACCAACTGTTAGATTTTTCACATCCATGGGGTTTCATCTCAACCTTAATAACCCATATAGAGATCTAGAACATAATGGAGATATAATGAAAAACCACAATTGTAAAGACAAACCTGTGCGTTGGAGATTGATTACTGCCATTTAACTAGAAGCTTTGATCATAGTGTTCCACAGCCCACAGAGGTTCCACATGCTTTTCACTACTAAGGGTGCGGAAAGAAAAAAGCAACTTGGGTTACGGGGACTCATGACCTAGTATTTATAATACTGCCAAAAACCTTAATCGGTCCCGCATTGAATAAGGTTTGCCTATCTCATTATCTTGTAATGAACTAGACTGAACCAATCAACTTAGTGACATACTCACACTACTCAATGAGCCTGCTAATTCATAAAGCCTAGTAGGATATTGTCCAACAATTTTTCCCTATGGAAAACATGGGAATAATGAACTCATATGAAGGAATTGCAGTCCCACCGACAACGATTGGTTTCAGTAGAAAACAAAAATTTAATGAAAAATGAGAGGAGAATGACCATTGTTTGAATCTCTGTATCTTGCGTCACCATAGTAAACATCTCTCTCTCGATATCTACCAAATTATTCCTCAAGGTTGTCGGTTTTTGCAGGTCAAAGATAATAAATTGTTGTCATGTCTTACTTGAATTTTGCTTTTCTCCTCTTTAGAGATCGAAACAGGAAACATAAGAAAGATGCAACAAAATTTGTTGTAGTGATTCGTAGTTTAAAGATTGTAGATGCCTATAAGAGTACAAAAATTCATTCCATAACTTCATCTGCAAATGCCATCGGAATTGATGGCTGTATCTTCTTATCTGCCCAGATCCTAGGATTAAGATTGCTATGAAAATCTTGGAGAGATGTCACCATCCCTAACCATGCCATTGCAACTCATCTCAAAGTTGCACTCTCATAAGCCTCATCCGCCATTATCTTGTCGCCAAACAAGTGAAACTAGCTTGACTAGATGCCTCGAACCTTGAGGTAGTGTGTCAAGCAATTATTCGAAGTGACAGAAAAAGAGAACCACAAGAAACTCATGCCCACCGAAGGGTCTTCTTGATTTTACGAATATGCACTATTGACATGTGATCCAGTTGAAGTTCTCATATATAAAATCCTGATTTTACCCTTTGAAAGATTCTATATATCCAACCACACTAGATTGGTTAGGTGTAAAAAAAAAAAAAAAAAGTGGTTCCAATTTATTTGACTCCTTCAGAGGTATCAATAAGAGAAAATTAGTTTTCACCCAAGTATATATGACAACTAGCCTTGTCATTGAATGTCTAAACCATTAGATCTTACAAAATCCCAAAACTCCCTCTGTATGAAAATATCAGAACTATCTCTTGTATATTGTGGTTTTCATGATGGCAAAACAAGAGTGCGTTAAAGGAATCATTGACACTAATTCTGATAATGGAGCCATCCTCCCTTTGGGAAAATTTATAAAATCTATCTATTTTCCTAATCTGCCTTTTCTATCCGCCAGTACTGGGAACCAACCAAGTTGGGTTTGGGTAGTATTATTGAAGGCCAAAATGTTTTAGTTAATGGCATTTTTTGGCAGATTGGACAAGTTGATCAAATTCATATTTGGAAGCAAAATTAGATTCCAATTCTTCTGAGCTTTTTGGTTAATTCTACTCCACCGCCAACTTGTCCATTTAACACTGTCTCACATTTAATTGACAATGATACTAGGTGATGGAAAGTGACTATTTCAACCGAATTATTCTCACCAACTAAAGTGCATAAAACTCTTAAAATCCAGTTGCCTTTATTTTCGTGTGAGGACCAGCTGGTTTGTAGAGCTATTGGAATAACAAGTTTTCAGTTAAGATATCTTATCACTTACTATCTAATATTGATGTGGACAGCCATGCTCAAAAATCTACGTCATCATCCACTTCCACACCACATATTCCAGGGTCAGTTTGGAAAAGGATTTGGAGTTGTCCAATATTACCAAAGCTTCAATCATTTCTTAACGTGTATGTGCTTTTGGTTTAGCTACAGCTATGGATCTTCGTAAGAGTAACATGTTGTGGATAACATGTGTATGAGGTGTGGATCAGCGGAGGTAACGATTTCGTACCTTTTATTGGTTTGTATGTTCACGAGATTTGTTTGGTTTGGAAGCACTCTGAACTATAAACTGTTGGATTCCCTATCTCCTCTTATTCATGAATGGATTTTTGGATGGACATCATTTCTTCCTTTAGGGAAACAACGAAGCAGTGAGATCATTACTCTTTGTTTTTTCATTTGTTGGCATTTATGGCTCTCCAAGAATGATTATGCTTGGTAAAGCTCATAACACTCCTCTGGACGTCATAGGGTATGCTGAACATAGCTATCGAAGTTACCTACAGATTTTTCACTAACTCTATAGTGAAGTGAAAGTCAGAAAACCGAAGCCAGAAGGAAGATTATACAGTTATGAACTCTACCACCTCCACATCTCTATAAGATAAATATTGACGCATGTTTCTAGTTAGACAAATTGGTGAACTAGGGTATATCTGTCGAGATCATCTTGTGGTTCCTCTATTTGCAATATTCGAACCGTACTCATTTGCTTGGTTGATTAATGAAAAAGCTTTAGTAATTTGGGCGGACTTTTGATAGCTATTAATGAAGGAGTTGAGTGATTGCTTCTGGAATCAGATTGTCAACAGGTAATTATTGGATAGGGAGGCCGGTTACACCACCTTACCAATGCATTTTGATCCTATATGATATTGTATGTATAAAATAGTACTTTGTAAGTTGTATTTTCCAATTTATTCCCAAGGAGCACAACAACATTGCTGACTCCTTATTCAAGAGGGCACTGTCATTATCGTATAAACAGTTTGGCTAAATTTTGATCCTTGGATTCAAGCATATATCTTGAGTCACCCATTACTTTAGAGAGGCTAACATTGTTGCAGATGGCTGTGCCAAATGGGCGGCAATTGAATGTAGATCAGAGTCTTAGACATTTTGTCCAAACTTCATAGCTAGAGATTCAGCTTGGGACGCTTCTGGTCGTCCCTGTTTTAGATTTCTATAAATTCCATGATCTTATGGTCTTCAGTTAGGTCCTACTGATGGCAATGTTGAAGGTGGGATTTTACTAATTGGAGATTTGTACCCTCTCATTTACTTTTTTTACTTTATAATATATTTATTGACTTCTAGCAAAAACAATTTTCCTTGGATTCAGGCAATATGTATTTTGAATCCATTGTGTAACACACGTGCCAATAAATAAATGCATATCGTACTAAAAAAGACACCAACTTTGATTACCAGTTCAATTTAGCTGAACCCACCTTTTAAATAAACTTATTTAAATGTAACCAAGTAAACAAGAGAATAGTTCATCTGCATGTACTTGTATCCTCCTTCGGATCCCATCACCTTCTTTACAGTGGGTCCTGTTGTTGTGGATTATCGACGAGTGCTTCGTTCATGTTCTCCTGCAAGATGGGACGAGCAAATCATTATCGGAGGGTAGACCGAGGTGGTCTGGCCTTTGCTCCGACGACCAAGTCAATAAGGAGCTAACAGTATGGAGCTTGATAAGAAGAAAGCAAGCTCCTACGATGTGGGGGGAGAAGATGAATTTAAGACTGAAAGTGAGAGAGGGTCTCAGAGAGTGTCTCAGAATTAATATTACATAGGACCGTCAAGTAGTTATCTAGACGTTGGACAATCTTGGATAATCTTTGGATAAAATCTAAGAATAACCGTCTAACAATCAGGAGCATCCCCAATAATCTCGC
The DNA here is from genome assembly GCA_028583415.1 of Protea cynaroides. Lineage (NCBI taxonomy): Eukaryota > Viridiplantae > Streptophyta > Magnoliopsida > Proteales > Proteaceae > Protea > Protea cynaroides. Next base: position 65,658,739 of record CM053271.1, on the reverse strand, counting down.
AGGACCGTAGGATGACAATTCTACGGTCAAGATAGACCAAGTTGCCAGTTTTGCCCGCCATAAGAAAACTCCTTGCTGGTACGATATTTTCACTATCGTGACGGTTTAGAACTCTTCCAAGAGCAAGCCTGACAAGATGTGGGGCGAGGTGTGAATTGAGGCATAATACTACCATGTTGCAAACTAGCTATGCGATTTGTCATACCGTGTGAGTAAATGACAGGTTCCAACCAGCAAAATGTGGTGGCCCTCAACCCACAAGGATGGCAAGTTGGAGATCATAACTGTGTAGACACATATTACCCTCCCATATAGTCATGCCTAGGGACACGCATCATATAACAGTTAGTGGACAAAATATGGTATCAACAATTGCCCCTTATTCCAGTAAACTCAACGAGTACGATGGGACAATCCTCATGAGAAATAAATTTCGTCCCACGCTGCTAAGATAACTCGTGAAAATACAACGCCTTAGAGAAAGTGCCAATTTGTCTTTGACAAGACGTTTCCATGGTTAAAGTTGATCTCGCAATCTACCTACTCAAACTGAGAAAGTCACGTACCATTCTGGAACCTAGAGTGCGAGTTAGCAGCATACGAGTAGCTGCTTGACTATAACATAAAGGGACAACTTTAAACACCATAACAAACAACTTATTACGGGATTTGGGGCATTTAACGTGCCATAAAGGCATAACGGCTTTGTAGTTGGGAAATTGAGCGGAGATAGCTTCGTCCACACGCTATTCCTTCATCGTTGAGAGTTTATAAAAGGAAGTCTGACTCCATTGTTGGCCTTTCTCCAAAGTTCTAGTCTGCAAAAGAGTTAAAGTTCGGTCCTCTTTCTTCACTTTTGTTGCACTCTTCGCTGCCACAAGTTTGAGATCGTTCTAAAAGTTCTACCATGCAAAGCATTGGTTATTATCATAGATATCTTCGAAGAAAAAAAGTAAGTTCCATTCTCCCTACTCTTCTTCTTGTACTCAGAGGTATGATTCTTAGTCAGTTTTTTTTTTTTTATAACCTGAAGATTCGAACCATTGGGATGGTGGCGCTCTACCGTTTCTTATTCAACCATTGGTTGCCCCAATTTAGGGATCGATCGCCCTAAGGCTTATTGCCATGGGGAGACTTCCAGTAGGAATCTAGGTCCCGAAAATAATTGTTTCTGCTCCCTTTTTTGTGGAAACTGAAAGTGTCCCCACGCAATACTTATGGAGCAAAATCCAGTGAGACCCAGGGAACATCTGACCGTCTCCCATGCTCTAGGGATCATGGAAGTGGAAAACATGAATCAACTAGATGTGAGTGACCACGACTTTAGGCCAGTTCCCGCTAATCTTGTTTGAGCGATACAAATGCCGCATACCTAGTGAGGACGAGGTGGCTTGTAAAGACAATGCCTCAAAGATGTGTGTATACATAGCCTTCTTCGATTCCGGGTTCAAGATCCCAGTCCCTAGGGAGGTAGTGGAAATCGTGATGTTCTATGGTCTGGCTCTCGCGCAACTCCACGCAAATTCATGGACATCCATACTTGCGTTCGTTGTGAAGCTTCGACGCCTTAATAGGATAGCATCAATGGATCTGTTCGGAATCCTGTTCATCCTGAACAAAGATGACCCTAAGGGTAATATGGCTATGGGGTGGTACTTTTTGAAGGCCCGCACGGGTGTGCCGAAAGTAGCTGCGGTGCGGAATAAGGTCCACCATTGGGCTAAGAAGTTCTTCTTCATCCACCGACATGATGGGAGGCCTATGCGGCTTACAAAAATATGGAAGCTCCCCAAAGTTTCCGCGAAGAACATCCCACCAATCTTGAGTGAGTACCACATGGAGAGTTAGATATGATTAAAGCATGTGACCCATCTCATATGCCGAACTCGTGTGTGCAGAGGTCAAGTGACCCGGCGACTTCAGGAATGGGGAAGACCAATAAGTCTTTGATGATCCTGCTGAAGGCTCAGTTGAGTCTTTGAACCAACTCGCGAATTGTAACTTTTCTTTAGTTATTGACCCTTTATTTTCTGATGTTTACAGTGAGTGAAGAGAGACTGGATTCTGCTACCGTGGCCCAGATGCTCGTGAACCAGTGGCGCAAGAAGAGATCAACTAGTGGCACTAGCAAAGGTGTCGAAAATAAAGCGTGGGTTACCAAAACTACTGTGACAAAATCTACTCCACTAAGACATACTGCAGGGTCCTCGTCGGGAACACAAGTTAGCTTCGAGCCGCCACCTCTTGTAATTCTAGAAAGAGTTACCCTCCTCGAAGATGTCACCATGGAGGGGTCTGATGATATTTTGGAGGTTCCTGCTCCAGAATTTTGATAACAAGAGGATACTGTGGGACTCATGGGCTCACTGGAAGAGACGCAGACAGCTTCAAGGTTGCCATCATGGACACCCTCTGACTTGCCACCTTATAGGGAGCGAGAAGAGGGGCGTGAGACGATCCTAATCCCCCAGTCGAGGCAAATCACGGAGTCATCGACTTTACACCGATCTTCACTAGCTAGGCCCTCGGTGAGCCCTTCCAGACCAATACGCCATATGGATTTGCCGAGCAGATGTCGAGAACTAGAACCCAACCCTAATGACATCCATTAACTGAACTGAAGCGTTCGCATGGGGCAAATGTACTAGAGCCTTTAGTGGCCCACCAACAGGTGGAAGGGTTCTGCCTTGCCACTACGGTTGATTACTTCAAAGGGGTTGAGACACCCGAAATCTATCATTTATTAAAGATGAACATAGTATGGTTAAGTACTGGTAGGAGCCACTGTCACTATATATATCTTTCTCCCACTCTCACTTTTTTTTTACCTGTCACTCATGCTTCTGTTATCTTTCTTATTGGCAAAAGGCCCACCTGGTGACAGAGCTTGAGAAATGTGATGAGTTCTAGGCAGCGAAGCTCCGCTAAATGGGGATCCAAAGGGATGAAGCACTTGAGCGTGCTCGAATAGCAGAGCAGACCAAGGATGGCACCATCAATGGGAGGTGCCTATTCTCTGAGATGGTCAACACTCTGACAAAGGATCGAGACGACCTTAACGAGGAGTTGAGGGGTGCCCAGGATGGTGCCACGCTTATCGTCGCCAAGAAGGAGAGCCTTGAAGACACCCTTGAGGGGGAGAGCTAAGGGTAGATAATCTGGAGCTGTCCGTGATGGCTGAAAAGGCTAAGGCTGGAGAGTTGGAGTCCCAGCTAGGGGTAGAGAGGAAAAAAAGGGAAGAGGATTTGGCTGCGGCTTCCGAAAGACTCCGCTCCTAGCTAGAGGAGGTAAGAACCAATATCCCAGCATTGGTTGGTGTGGTGGTATGCGAGTTCAAGAAGTCAGAGGACTTGGAAACCTATGTCATGCGAGACCCCAAAATGGCTAACTTCTGCCTTCATTTTGAGGACAAGCACTTTTTTTATGGAGCGAAGGACCTTTAAGTGTACTTGCAGGAGAAGCTGCAAATAGAAGCCAACTTCTCAGGCTACTCCCTTCCTCTAGATAAGCTTGACGACAATGAGGAGGATGATGAACATGCTTCAAAAGACGGCAAGGATGAGGAGGAAGCGGGGGAAGAGGTCGAGCAGGATGAAGATGTAAAATCGGATTTTGCAAGAGACACCCCACGCAAGGGTCAAGAAGGCAAGGGCAAACCTATTGAGGTAACCGCAGGGTAAGAAGTGCGAAAGGCCCCTCAAGAACAGCTTGACTAGACCCTCAAGGTGGAGCCCATCCTCGCAATCTTGTCGCATAATCCAGTCCTGCCACTTCCCTTGCCAGAATCAGACGCCCGAGTAGACCAAGCTATTCAGGTGGAACAGCCAGACTCTTGAAGCTTTTTTGCTTTCCTTTTTTCTCTTTCGTATCTTCACTTTGTAAGAGATGTAGTATATACCTTTTTGATGTACTGAAAACTCTAATGTAATGAAAATAGTATATTTTCTCCATGTTTGTTGTGTTGATATTTTGTCTTTGTGTTAACTGTATGCTTTTTCTCGTCGCCTTAAGTATATGATAGGAGGAAACTTCCTTTAATAGAAAGGCTGCGAGTTGACTGCCCTGTTTTGAGATGCGTTTTGGAAACTTGCCTTCGTAATGTCTTAATAGAGTGGGATAGGCTTACTTAAGTACTTGCATTTTTGGAGGACGAGCTTAACTCGCTTCGCATCCTGGGTGGTTATTTCAACGATGCGTATTGTAGGGTGAGTGACGCTTTGACCAAAACTTTCAAGAAACAAAAAGAGTCTTGGAGGAGCACCATACTCGTTTTGTGGAATAGAGTGGCTCATTTTAATGGCCAACATTGGTAGATTTATAATCTACACATGGAAGGTTGCAAAGAGCTTGCTTGATTGAGAAGTAAAGTCACTGACTTGCGGGAAGAGAATGTTGCAGATCGTCATTTTAAGGCTACTGTCGAAGAGTATGCGGATCGATTGTTGGAGAAACTTACCATAGCTGAAGAGAGGATTTGCGAGTTAGTGGGTGGCAGGAGGAATTGGAAAATGTATTATCAGATACCCTACCCTGACTTTCAAGAAATTTATAACACTATGTTGCAACAGAGTGCAGAGGCGCGATATCAGACCTTGCTAGAGGCGATGAAATTGCTTGAAAGCATCGAGAAGTAGAGGAAAGTGCCTAAGGCTCCTAAGGGAGGCGCTTAGGTTAACAGGGGGTGTCTCTGTGTAGATGTTTAACTTTGTATTTTGTAAATGTATAATGTTCAGTCCTCTTGCCCACCCTGTTCTTAGCAGTTAGGGTTTGTCCGCTACTAAGAAGTGTGGGTATTTTGGTGTAAATATCGAAAGAATGTGGCTGAATTTTAGCATGCGAGTTCTTTTGTTCTTTGCCTAATGTATGAACTTGAATATATTTGACTCTTTGCGAGTTCATAGGTAGTTGCATAATGCATGCATTTGGATCCGTGTAAAGAAGCTCTTGGGCGATGGAGTCTAGCTCGTTTTTCCTAGGGCATTGTTTGCGACTTAACTGTTCGTGTGGACACATACGTTGCGGAGACAAGGTGCGAAGTGTCTATGGACATGCGGCTGGTCAGAATGTGCGTTCATTGTGGTTAATTTGCATGTTTATTAGTCCGCAGGGTAAGTATGCGTTCAGCTGGGGCCGAAATGTTACACTAGATCCAGTTAGGCCAAAAGAAGTAATGCAAAGACAATTCATTAAAATGAGTAGAGTTAAGTACATTATTGATAGAATCTTCATAAATTCTTAGAGTGTGTAAGCACCCCATTTTTGCCACCCTCGGCATAAGTGAACCAATATGGCAGGTTTCAGACCTTTAACCCAAAGATTTGTGATTCTCCACTGATCCTCACAACGGTCATCATGGGCTATTATCTGCATGGTGCATAGGTCATAGAATTATCTTCGAACGAGACCAATTGCTCAATTCGATATCAAATGAGGAAGATATGATCATTTTAGTCGGATGATACATATAAGGGAGGTTTCTGAAATTATTATAAAATAATAATCCCAGGGGCCTTCATGCAAATTATCCTAAGTCGGATTGCTTGAATTTCAAATCATCATATCTTGATCATCTGACATCGGATTCGGATGATTCCAAGACCATTATTCTTCATTCATGATGTTCTACAAAGTGGGCGTAAAAAATCCGGGTAGAAGTCGCATGGGTCCCATGCAAACTTGCATGCAAAATGATCGTTAGACTTCAAGGTTTCATATCTTTCCCGCTTTACATCGGATTCGGATGATTTCAAGACCATTATTCTTCATTCATGATGTTCTACAAAGTGGGCGCAAAAAATCCCGGTATAAGTCTCGTGGGTCCCATGCAAGCTTGCATGCAAAATTATCATCGAAACTTCAAGCTGCATATCTTTTTCCGTTCTACACGGATTCGGGTGATTCCGTCTCATTATGTTCCATTTTTAGTGCTCTACAAAGTGGACGTAAAATATTTCCGTAGAAGCCTCGAAGGATCTCATGCGAATGGTCAACCAAATTATCGGTAATTGGTCCGTTTAAACTTCAAAAATTCATAAGTTGACCATTTTACTTCCAAATGAGGTGGTTCAAGTTCCTATATTTCTCATTTTTTTATGTTCTACAAAATGAACGCAAAAAATTTGGAATAGAGGCCATCGGAAAATTCCATGCGGGAGGACAAAGAAAATGACCCGTGAAATGACAAGGAGAGGAAACCCAGTGAATTCCAATCAGTCCAGTCAACTCAATTCAAATCAGTTGTCAACCTAAGTCAGTCTCTCTATATATATATATATATATATATATATATATATATATATATATATATATATATATATATATATATATATATATATATGTATGTATGTATGTGTATGTATGTTATTAAATATATATGTGTAATATATGTGTAAATCATAATCCAAAAGATTTTTGAGAAGAAAAAGGAAAGAGGGGAGAGGAAAAACGTGGAAAAGAATGGAGATTTCAATTGTGGAGATAATCCAAAAGATTTTGAGAAAAAAAAAAGGAAAGAGGGGAGAGAAAAAACGTGGAAGAGAATGAGGATTTCGATTTTGGAGATAACCCAAAAGATTTTGAGAAAAAAAAAGGAAAGAGGGAGAGAGAAAAAGTGACCTTTTTCTAAGAGAATCCAAAGGATTTCTTTGGAGAAAAAAAGGAAAGAAGAAAGAGAAAAATTAGGTTTTTTTAGGAGCCACGGTTTTAAGAGAGGAATAAAAGAAAAAAAAAAAAAAAGGGGGGGAAAAAGATTCCCCTTCACGTTTTCTAGAAAGAAAACGTGAAAGAGAGAGAGGAGAAAGAAAGAAAGAAAAAAGGAAGGAAAGAAAAAGGAAAGAAAAATATTTTTTAGAAA